>CAVNYN010206289.1:5445-63549 GCA_963692815.1 Nyctanthes arbor-tristis | reverse complement strand
GTGACTGGAGTTCAGACGGTGTGCTCTTCCGATCTCATAAGATCCATCCGTCTTCTTTCCTCCTCCTCCCATTTTTTGGCCTAGAGCAGGTTATCATAAAACTGTAGGAGAGACTTAAAAGTTAAGAATCCATTTTAAACTAAACCCCAAAAATGAAAAAACACCAATGGTCGGGTTTTACGACCAACGGTCCGGTTGCAGTACGACTTGGTCGCAAGCAACAACAATTCAGCCAATACACCGACCCTATAGCGGTATGCATACCCCAACACGTCTGCTACCTATTTCTCAGTATATATACTTTAGTCCTAGATTCTTCTTTTCCTTGCAACCATGATCCATTTCAATAATTTATTTCATTCAAACCAAATTCAGAACTTCACATATCTTGTAAAATAGCCCTTACACTTCTCGAGTATGTTCCAAATGGACTACCTTAAGTTCTCCAAGGGTGTATTTTAGTCAAACGTTTTGACAATGGCTTTTCATTCCCAAAACTCTTCATCAGTACCCTAATGACCTTCAATTATATGCTATATAACCTCCACAAAAGCTTCAATTTGGTATCAATAATCTCCTCTTCATTAACTATTCTTCTAAATAAAGCTTTTTACATACATAGACCGTATTCATACAAAATTAGGTTGAATTCTGCTCATTAGATATCATATAAAATTAGTTTAAGTAAAGATATCATAAATAAGCATGTAAAAACATTCATTTGAACAAAATAGGGAAAATTCACCTCGCTACCCCTATAACATTATTTTGCATGTAATAAAGCTCTAGCCTTTCAATGTAGTTCGTGACTACAAGACTTTGGATATATTTCCCATCTCCTCCAATGATGGTTTACTGCCAGAATCTACGTAACCTAAAGAGTCCTCATCTTAGCCTACAATATAGCGCAATCGCTGTAATAAGCACAAAATGCACTATCTCATGTAGACCACCAACACTAGCAATCCCGTCTTGCAACCATCAATGACAACCCTCATAAAATTCAAGTAAGGATGGCAACAAGGCGGGAATACCCAAACCCGACAGGGAATTGGCCCAAATAGGGGAGGGATTCCCCTATTTGATTGGGGATGGGCCAGGGATGGGGATGAAAGTTTATCCGGAAGTGGGAGACGGGGTTGCCGTCCCCGACCCATCCTCTCCTCGTTTAAATTCTAAATTAATTTTATTTTTATTTTATCAAGTCCAACAATTCCATTTTAGAAACATTTGAATTTTAAGCTGTTATAGTTTCATGTTTGCATAGTTTGAATGCTTTAATCAAGAGGTTGAGTGATTTTTGTTTTAATTTTAGATTGGATGTTTGAGTGGTTTTAATTTAATTATGACTTTGTAGATTGAATGAATTTGGATTTTTTTTTTTGGTTATGTACATGTGATCGTAGTATTAAATATATATATTTGAATTGTAAAAACGCATAGTTTGTGTATCATTTGAATTTGTTTTAAAAAAAAAAAAATTGTTGTCCACTGAAATGGGGATTAAATGGAGGAGATTAGGATTTAGAAGAAATACTATAAAGTATATCACATATATCTTTTGAAGGGCATATAATTTGTATGCTTGAATTTATAAATTCAAGCATACATAAGATTGAATGGAGGAGATTAGGAGAAATGCTATATAATATATCACCTATATCTTTTGAAGGGCATAATCAAGAGTAATACTAAATGATTGTTGTGTATTAAGAGTAATGGTATCTATTCATTTTATATTTAATTTCACTTATATTATCTAATGTCACATTAGTTACCATTAGACTGGTGCCAGATACTACTAGTACTATTAGTATCATTTCATAATTAAAGGTTCATGCAAATAGACTTTTATGTAATTTTACAATATTGAGTTTTGCCACTATCAAATTTCCATAGGCATTATAAATTGAGCACAAGTAAGTTTAATTTAAGGAATAGTAGTTTTTGCAGATCAAAATGATATTCAATTTATAATAATTATAATGAAATTGATGGAGAATTTTTGAACGTAAACGTAATAACAAATAAACTTGAGGGAATAATAGAACCACAACCATAACTATATATTTGGCTAATTGGTGCTAATTAACCCCAGTCATTCATATTATTGTACAATATGATCTTAACATTTGAAACCTGACAATTCTAACCTCAAATCTCACTTTTTTCTGTATAATCTAATCTTTTAAACTTAAAAAGACTATCCTCTTGTAATATTAAAATATATACATTTGACTAATCTATACTCAGAGAGATTATGCTGGAAGCCTTTAATATTTGATCTGTATTCCCATGTGGACAACTCCAACTTAATATTTTGAATTAACGATGATAATTGTGATACCTATTAAAAAACGGTTGCTAACAATTATGTTGTTCTTTGTAAAGGTCCGTTTGGACTTATTTTTGGCTAATTGGCGCAAAAGGACCCTAACTTATGATGTTTATGTGCAAATGGACCCTATCGTTTTGATTTTGGCAAATTAGACCACAACCTATCACTATTCATGTGGAAAAAGACCTTCTGTCTCGCTCTGTCAAAATTTTCGTTACCTCATGCATATTCTCCTACACCCAGTAGCTTGACAAGGATATTTATGTCTTTTAAAAATTACAATATATTTTTTCACCTCTTATAATTGTATATTTAATTATTATTTATTGTTATCAGCATCTTTTGACATATTAAAACTAAGTACTGATTTACCGTTAGATATTTAGCCATATTAGGAGATGATATGATTGTCAAATATCATATATCTAACACACTACATAAACGTCTAGCGGCATATGAGGTTCACCTACGTCAATTTTCATAAACGATGGGTTCAAATATGAAAATGATATACTACCAGATGTTTATATAGAGTGTTAGATATATGTTATTTGACACGCTATGTCATCTCCTAATATAGTTAAATATCTAGCGGCAAATCAATATTCTATTTTAATATATCAAAAGATGATGATGGTAGTAATAAAAAATGATAATTAAATATACTATTATAAAAGGTGAAAAAAAGATATTGTAATTTTTAAAAGACATAAATATCTTTGTCAAGCTGCCGGGTGTGGAGAATATGCATGAGTTAACGGATGTTTTGATGCAACGAGATGGAAGGTCCTTTTTCGCATGCATAGTGATGCGTTAGGGTCCTATTTGCCAAAGTTAAAACGATAGGGTCCGTTTACACAAGAACCTCATACGCTAGGGACCTTTTTGTGCCAATTAGCCCTTATTTTATCCACATGGCATAAATCCAAGGAAATTATATATTAGTTAGATTTAAATTATCATGGTGCAAATTAAACCTTGAAAATTTATAGCAAGTATAAAAATGGATAAATTTCACAAAAGGTCCCCAACTTCTGCAAAAAGTAATAATTTCATCTCTAGCATTTTTTTGAAGCATATAAGTCTCCAACCTTTCAAGAATATGCACAAAATGTCCTATATACTATTTTTGTCAATTTTCATTGTTCACTTTTTTTATAAAGACAATTTTACCTTTTATTTAAATTAAAAAAAAAAGAACACACAAATTTCATTTATACATACTCATCTGTATATTTTTTTTTGTTTACCCACTTAACACAAACTATACATACACATTGATCACTATATTATCTTTTCTATTCGCTTACCTAACATTACTGCCACAACCAGTAATGTCATAATCACTTTAAGCAATGAACTCTTTGAAATTTAAACGTAAATAAGTAATGATAATTGAGATATGATCGATATTCAAGTCATAAAAATTAAAACAATTAAAACTGTATGAATTTTTCTTGTGAAAAAGATTGAATGTTTGAATTATTGGTTAAAAAAAGAGGATTTCTTCCCCTTTTATTTCCGCTACAACTTCTTTCATTCTAATTTTTTGTGTCTGCATATAACTAAAAATGAGAAGTAAGTTTCCTTTTAATTATTGTCAATGCCTTAAGTAGATGATTTATTTTTTTCCCACTTCAAGAAAAATGGCGAGGGAAAACTATAATATATTGGCCAATATGTATGTATAGCTTGTGTAAAGTAGGCGGGCGGGAAAACGATATACATATGAATATATATAAGCGTGTGAAAGAGAAAGTGGTAGAGAAATCAAAATAAATTTTTAAAATTTGTGTGTTTTAATTTTTTAATTTAAAAAGTGTAAAATTGTCTTTATAGAAAAGTAATAAAAATTGACAAAAATAGTATATAGGAACTTTTGTGCATATTTTTAAAAGGCTGGGGACCTACATGTTTGAAAAAAGTTATGGATGAAATTGATACTTTTTGCAAAGGCTAGAAACCTTTGGTGAAATTTACCCTAAAAAAACTTATAACGGGTTTGATCAAGAAAGTACAACGTAACCCTACATTAGAGCAAGATTAATGTTAGGAAAAAAATACTAAGGGGAAAAAACTAAGGGGAAAAACTTATTTCCAAATAGATCGGAAGAGAAAAACTGGGGGAAAAATATATTAAAGGATTTTGTTTATTTTTTAAAAATTTTTTACAAATTATTTTGTCATTATTTTTTTATGGTACAATTGATATCTAATATTTTACATAAAATTATTTTTTTAAATTTATTATATATATTTTTAATGAATATAGTGGGGGGAAAAAGGTAAGTTTGGGGCTAAATTTAACCCCAAACTTACCTTTTTCCCCTTCTACTATGGCTTTTTCACCCTCTTCCCATCGAAAAATTCTACAGAGACGTGACCTTTCCCGCTTAATTCCCTAATAACAAGGGGCTATATGTGTGTGACCTCTCCGTAAGAGGAGAGGTCACCTCTCTATGGAAGGATCGTCTTCCCCTCTATATTAATGGTTTTTGTGGGGAAAAAACTCAAAATTTGAGTTTTTTTTCTCCACATTAATCGTGCTCTTACACGACGTATACAACGCTTATACGGGTTCCACAACCGTGAGACGACACCATAGGTCCACAAGGAATATTCTATGATGCTTGAAATGATGCTTATGCGAAAACGACAGCATAGGTCCTTGTATTTAGACAATGGTACAACGATTGTCAAAATTTTTTTCACTTTTAGGACGGTTGGGTTTTAATCCTCACAAATACAAAAGTAAATTGAAAGATCAAATATAATAGATCACATTAATTTTCAAAACATCGAGCACGGTATATAAGACAAAATAAACAGAACGAAAACTCTCCTTTCATCTTTCCTATCAGGCCGTTCCTGCCTGACTCTGGTCACCATAGCCGTCCCCGGCGGCAGTAGAAGCATGAAGGTCAGGGCTCAAGTACCGCTCTACAAGACAACACAATAAGAGTTACTTATTGCCACCGCTTACCATTTAACATACGACCCCCTAAAATGAATTAGGGAACACTTTTATAGTACAATCATCGTGGGCCTTCTAGCATATGGACCGAAGCGTATTCGCTAGACGACCTATTAAGTCACTTTTGAGCCAATTTATTTGCCAGTTATAGAGTGTATACAATATAATTCAGTCAAAGTCTGATAGCCTATAATAAAAGCAGATCAGAATTATTTCTCATCCTCGCCTCTTGTTTATTGGGTAGTAAAAAAATCCAATAAGGACCAAAAATAGTAAGGGTAATTTACACCTAACGTCCCTAGCTTTTGAAGTATTAATAGATCACGTCCACTACTAAAAAACATGCATGTATCGATGGCAAAGATCCGTCAGTAGCCGACGGGGACAGGATGGTCGAAAATCGCCTTGTCGATGATTACCGATGAATCCGTATTTTTGGTAATTTCGGACGGCTTTTGCCGTCTGTCGGTAAATTCTGATGGCTAAATATTGTTGGTAATTTCTGATGGATTTTGCCAGCCGTCGGTATAGATTTCGTCGGTTTTTACTGACGAAAAGTCATTCCATTGATGATCACTGACGGACAACGTAACCCGTTAAAAAAAAGATTACTTTTAAAATCATCCTATCGAACCCGTTTACCCAACCTGAGCCCATACCCGGCAATTCGAGCATACGACCCAACCTACCTAGATGATGAAACTTAATCTCCTCACCATTTTTGCAAAAGGAATAGCTCGAACCCCTCATCTCTGGGTTCAAGGACAAGTTCCCAACTGCTGGGCTGTAACACATTAATCTTGTTTCTTTTATGTATCTATAATATATTTAACATATATTCTATAGTTTTTGCAATTTAAGATATAAATAATATTATTGCGCATTAAAAATTTATACACTCTTCATATTAATTTCTATGTTTTTCACTTTAAAATTTTGTGGCCCTTTGCAAATTGTAAGTTTGAAAAAGTTATTATTTTATCAGTAATTTTGTATAAAAGTGGCTAAGATGGTTAAAAATTTTATACATGTAATTTTTTAAAAAAAAAGACAAGAAAAAGTGACTTATATCAAATATTTTTTATTTTGTTTTTCAAAAATAATATATTTTTTGAAATACACTAAGAAGTGAAAAATTAATTTAATAGGCAAACATTAAATAAAATGAATTAATTCAACTACAATATCGGTCTGACTATAGAAGCAGATCGGGCTTTGAATTTAGAGCCTGACCACCAATTATACAGGTGATGTGACCCCCTGTAATTGGTGGCCGGACTCCAAATTTAAAGCCTGGTCTATTTTTATGGAAAATCTAACTACAATATAATAGCCACATCATTTTGTAAATTAAAACATACTCCCATTTCACCACATCATTTATTAATTCCTAGAGATTATTGAAAAATTTTTGAATATTTCCGACAGCCTAAAAACCGGTCGGAGATTACCAACGGTATGGAAAAACGGTCGGAAATAGCCAATGAGAAGTAAAATCCGTCAATAATTTCCGATGATCAAATAGCATTGTCAGTACTTATCTACGGTTGTAGGGTATCCGTCGGTAATTACTGACGGCTTTTACTTATCGTCAGGAAGTACCGATGACTTCTGCTGTGGTCGGAAAATACCGATGGTAAAGGTGTTCCGTTGGGTTTTACTGATAGAAAAGGTCTGTCGTTGGTATTTACCGACGGCTTGGCCTAGTCATTTGTATTTCCAGACAGCACTTCCTACTGTCGATAATTTCTGACGAAATTTTTTTCTGTTGGAAGTTGCTGACGGATTTTTATCCACCTTCAGTAATTACCGACGGATCGACGTTCATTAGAATTTTGCTGGTAGTATGAGTGTTTTTTCTTGTAATGGTCCCCAACTTTTATTTTTCCTTTTGTGGGTCATCAACGTTTTCATAAATCTCGAATTAGGTCCCTAGTAACAGAAAATGTCAAATTCCTCCGTTAAGTCAGAGACATTTTTGGTAACATATAAAATACAAATACTTTAATTTAAAAAAATTAAAAGAAAAAAGACAAAAAAGGACCCCCTATGCTTGTTGCTGCAACAAGCAAATTAAGGCCTTGGCTGCCAGAAGTAGCAGCAGGGGAGAGCCTCCCCATGCTTGCTGCCGGCCTTTCTGGCCGGAGATAGAAGCCTGGAGGAGGGAGGAAGTTTCCTCTCCGGTGCTTTGGCAGCCAGAAATTGCTTCCTTTTCTCTTTTTTTTTTTTTTAATTTTTTTATTTTTAAAATTAAAGTATTCGTATTTTATATATTACCAAAATGTCGCTGACTTAATAGAAAATTTGACATTTTCCATTACAAAGGACCTGGCTGGAGATTTTTGCAAAGGTTGAGGACCTACAGAAGGAAAAATAAATGTTGGATACGTAATCTATTAATACTTGAATGGTTAGAGACGTTAAGTGCAAGTTACCTAAATAGTAATGTGCTGACTTGAACGAAAAATTACAAACCACTAGAATTAAACACCTCAAACTTCAAAATTTACCAAAACAGAGCATAATCTAACTTAGGAGTTAACCTTTTGAAATATAATCTCAATCCCTTAAAAAGTTGTACTGAAGCCGTAGAGAGATCTCAATTGCAACGGACCCAAGAAAGGTAGACCATAAATTTAGATTTTCACGGTAGAAAAATATATTGAATTGATAGTTTTCAAGGTAGCAGTGATCAGACGCAGTGGAAGAATTAGATCTTTGGTAGGAAGCAAAGAGAGACGGATGAACTATCAGTTGAAGTGGTCCAAGATGATGCACTTCTTCATGCAAAAGGGGATTGTTGGTAAAAGGGTGCAAACAAATTAAGACTCACATCCGCTACACATGGGTTAAAAATGATTTTATAAGAAATAGAGATACTATATCTGACTAGTTAATTTTAGAAGTTAAAAGCAGAACATTCTTTCTGCTACTACAAATTTGTTATTAAATACTGTTATTTCTCAAATTTAGCCCTTTTTTGGTAAAGTTTACCAAACACTTTAACAGGAGTATTATGCTGCCACTCAAGGCCCACTATTAGATCGGTCTGGCTATGGAGAGCTTATCCCTTTTCTTATGGAGTGAAAACTAGCACGTGACTGTATGTAATTGGGGGTTGAGAGACTGAGGTAGCAGTTTCCACTCCGTACTGGGGAGAGGTAAGCTCTCCTTAGAAAATTTCGCTATTAGATATCATTTATTCTACAATAGTCACTTTTGGTAAAGTTTATCTAGAAATTTTTAAATACTCACATTGTCCATTGTATAATATACTCACCTCTAGTGATATAACAACAAGTGTCCAATGGTTTAAGAGCTTTTGTTAGAGATGAATTTTTTCCCCCACAATGTCCAATATCACTAGATAATCATAATAATATAACATAATAATATAACAATTTAGTCGACTGTACTTTAAAAAGTAGAAGTCGGGTGTCCAACATAATCCTAGACAGAACATGGGCTTTTTCATGAATGACCCGATAAATACTAATTATTCATGCCTTTTTTTATTTTTATTTTCTTGACGGACACAGGAAGTGAAGAAAACACACTAATATCTCGAATAAATTTGGGGTCCAATGTCTGCCATTTCAACATTCAGCTCCAAGTGTTATTCTTCAATATATCCAAAAGGGCGCCGGCCTAATATTCCACATTTTTTCACAGTGAGTCAGTTGGGAATCCATGCATAACTACTTTACAGCTAGACAACAATGTTACAAAATAAAAATTAAAAAAAAAAACACGTTATTTTACTGTAATTAATGTCAGAACTTTATGATTAATAATGTCTAAATAAAACCCTGTTTAAAAAGAGACTTTTTTGACTGTCTTCGACCGTGTAATTTGAACAGAAGTCCAATAAGATCGCTTAAGTAATCCAAATGGGGAGCATAGAGATCTAGTTTATTTCTCGTCAAAGAACCGTGTAATCAAAAGTTTCAACAAGTGGTCCCTTGTTAGGCCACTCTGATCAGTTTTAGACCCTCTTTTCTTTATACGGTCCCGATAATTTGATCTACGAATAACAGGTGTTACAGTCAAAATCATATATAACATAATGTAAATTAATGTAACAACTAAATATATACTGTGAAATAATGAAGGGAAAAAGATAATAGAAAAAATATTTTTAATTAAAATTAAAATAATTTAATATAACACATGTCTCAATTTTCATGTTAGAAATTATCTCTAACAATGGAAATTTTCTAGTACATCTAGTATCTTATAATACTAATTCTTGGCTTTAACTTTAAAATAGTCTAATAAAAATGAAATAACTGTCCTTTCTGTTGATAGTTTTCAGCTGCTAGGTGTGCACAATCCCAGTAGTCATTTAAGTGGCCGGTGACATAAAGGTGGTAGTAGCAGGCTTTGGAACGAGACAATTTCTAAGAAATAGGGGTTTCTGGTGGACCCTAACACCATGTGAAACAGGATGTCTTTGTTATAGACGATTATGAGCAGTTTAAGAGTGGTCTACAAAAATTTTACTTTGCCATTATGAGCAGTTGGTTTTGGTTTTGCCTCATATGTCTTCAATAATATTTTTGTATATATGTTTTTTAATCAATAAGTCCTATTAGAGATTCAATTGCACCAAAAATAATTTATTTCTACGTGTAAAATTATAATTTCACCTCATACTATGAACTAAAAAAAGAGATAGTAAAAAAATTAAAATTATTATTTTACACCATATCTATAAACCCATTTGTTAACCTATATATCTATACATGTAGCATTGCCTAAATCTTTGGGGGGGTGTCAATTGACCGCATCATGAATTAATCATTATAAATTAGTATCTTTGAAGTCTGCATGTGTCATATATCGCTGGTCAAAATTTTGGTCTCCCAGTATAGCTTAGGCTTGCTTCTTTTTCATTCCAGTTGGGCCACAACGGGGAAAAGATGTTAGGATTTATCGGAAAAAAGATTAAACCAAAGACAAGATTAATGTGTTTGAACCATGTTACCTTCATAAATTTTAATCGTTTAAGATGAATCACCAGTATCATTGATACGGTAATGCCTAGTGTATATTTAAAAAGACGTTTTTTAGATAAAAAGACAGCCTTTTTCTTAAAGGTATTATTTCCGTTTAATGATAATCATTGGATTTTAAATCCCAGTTAAAGTTTACACGCACAAGATATTTATTCCCTTCACCTATCAACAATGGCTATGTGTACATATAGTATGAGTCCCGCTATAGTCAGATACATTTATAGATGGGTTTACAAATAAGAGGCAAATTTCATTCTTTTTTTTTTCTCCATCTTTTTGTTCATAGTATGAGGTTGAAATTGTAATTTCACATCTTTTCTATACAGGGGCTGACCCTTAGGCTACGTTCTTTTCGTGATTCAGTTTTCTATTTTTGAGTTTTCAATTCATTTTCAATTTTCTGTTTTAAGTGCTTCTTTTCATATTTCTAAAAATGTGTTTACTTTGCCATTTTGGAAAACTTTTTTAAGAAACCTAAAACTAGAAAACATATTCTTTTTGACATTTTGAGAATTTATTTGCTTTGTTAAATAAATTAAATTATTTTGTTCTTTCGTTAAAAAAATTATTTTGTTCTAATGTATCATTACCAATGTTAAAATATGAAAGTTTGCTATAGTTTGTTATGAGGAAAAAGAAAATACAAAAAAAATAATAAAAAAATAAAATAATCTTAGAAGCATAGAACATATGAATAAAATTAGAGGCGAGAGAAATTAGTGGAGGAGGGATAAAGGATTGTAAAATTAGAGGAGAGAGAAATTGAAATTCTAAAAACAAAGTATTTTCTTTGTTTTTAATTAAGTACTAGTTTTGCTTAAAAACTCTCAAAACAATTTTTTATTATTTTCTGTTTTCTTTGTTAGAAAATTACTTGTTTTTTAAAATTCGTTTTTGAAAATATGAAAGTAAACGCATTTTGAATGTTTTAAATAACTAAAAACTAAAAATGATCTCAAAACAGTAAAGAGAATATGTCCTTTTTGAGGCATGAGGCAAAATTTGAAATTGGGCTCGCAAAATGTAGGAGTCGTTCCAATTTTATTCCAATAAAATGTAAAAGATTTATAAACAAATAAAAAATTGATGTATGATTTAAGCAACCACTGATGTTCTATGAGCTTGAATGTTATCTTTAACCAACAATAATAACACTATTTTATAAGTCGGACAATATTTTAAGTTTCTTCCCGAAAAGCCGATTGTGGTTTTTGACTTATATTTAATATTTTCAGAAGTCGCATCTATTTCTGTAGTGAGTACGGCATTAGAAAGAAATATAAAATTACTTAATTCAAAATTTTATTACATAAGATATATGAAGGTAATAAATTTTGAAGTTAACAACACATAAAATAGAATGAATATGGAACAAAATATTTTCAACATTTAGGAAAAAGGAAAATCAAATTTTGAATAAAACAAACCGAAAAAACAGTAAAAAATAATTGAGAAATAGTTGAGCAAAATTATCCATGCACATAATACAAAAATAAAGGAAAATAAAAAAATGAAGTAAATAATTATTCCTAAGAGATCGGATAATTGGCTCGACAGCTAGATCAGGGCTGGGAATGGTTCTAAGGGACAGTACTGGGACTCTCATTGAATATCGCTTGGAACCAATAGAAGGTGGCTTTCAGGCGAAGGAAGCATAAGCAATTGGTCTGGGGAGTGCAATCAAATGGCTAATTAATCTGGGCATTGCAGCAGTGGTCATCGAACTAGATGCAAAAAGAGTTGTTGATCCTCTTGGAGGAAAGAAGAGGGACGACACAGTGTTTGGAGTGATCACTCGGGAGTGTTAGAATCTATTGATAAACAGGAACTCGTTTGAAGTGAGACACATAAAACGTCAAGCCAATATGGTTGCACATGTCTTAGCTAGCAAGGCAATTTCTTTTCCAAACTCTTGTAATTTTCAAGTGGTTTCAAATTGGCTTGTCTCAAGACTTACTCATGATGTAACTCAAGCTTTGATTACTAATGAAAGTTAATATTTTCTCTTCAAAAAAAAAAAAAAAAAATTATTCCTAAGAAGAATAAGTGTTCTGTTTTCATTTTTTTTTTTTTTTGGACTCGTGTATGTTGAACCTCAACATTAAAAAGCAGAGAAATTTTTTCCTAAAAAAAGGCATAGAAACTATGGTAAAAACAGAGAATTAAATAAAATAATTTTAAATGATAAAATGTGCCTGCGGGGGGCGGGGGGGAGGGAGTTAAATACGAATTTGAAATGATTGCTCAACTTTTTCATTAAAAAAATAAAGGGAGAAAAGGGTGGAAATGATTGCTCAACGTTTTCATTTAAAAAAAAAAATGAAGGAAAGAACAGGATGGAAGAAAATCAATTTAGGGATTTGAACATAATCGACACCATGAAACTATAAGCCCTTTTACTGAGTGACTTTACATACTAAAGGATTTTTACATGTAAGTTGTTATATTTATAATAAATTGAAAAAATATTCTCAATTGTAACTATTTTTATCTTGGGAGTAGTTATTGGAAACAAATTGTAAAAATACTTATTATACTCTCAATTATAATTTGTTACACTGACAGTATTCTTTGAACTAAAATGACCCACATTTGTAATTTGTCAATTAAAAATTAAAAAATATTTCTCTAATTACAATGGTCAATGAGTGTGTATTAGTTAATTTCCACATAAAATATATATTGTAATAATAACGGAAAGAAGTCTCACCTCATGCGCCCTCTAAAACGCCTTATTTGCCTCATAAAAGGGCTGGCCCGATTTCTGTAAACTTGTCAATATATAAATTTATCTGTACAAATGAATTAATTTATATTAGTCGGATTCTCTTATAGAGCGTATATTTGGCTGTATAGAAAATGGGTTACACAATAGTAATAATGACATACTACAAATGTTCAAAATCTCTTAGGCGTAGTAAAAGGGTAGGTACATGAAATCTGAATGATTGGGCGGATTGAAATTCAAAGATTTAAAACTAAGATTAGTTTTCAAAGATATCTCAAAGAAAGCAGTAAGAACGTATATAATTGATAATGAAAAGGTGAAGTCGATCGTAGGAAAACTACAAAAAGCAAAGTAAAGAGAACAAAGGGGAGAGATCTCCAGAGATTTCTTTTCTTTTCGTGAACGATTATGACCTTTGCTTATCATACTCATGTGGTTCATTATATGTAATACGTGTTATTTATTTATTTTTTAATCTAATTGAGCATTGGACAATGTTTAAAGATTCAAACATCTAACCAACTCATGTGGATCGAAAGTCGGTGTTCAAACAAATGGGTTGTTGAATATGCATACGATACCAGTCTTAGGCCGGTAATAATATATATGCCTTTGGCATAATACGGCAAATTTAAACGGATTGAACTAGCTGCTATGCTACTACAAATACCATTTTTTGGCCATATGTAGTCCAGTTCTATTCACCCGCTAGATATTTTATGTGGCGTATTGTGATTAGACAACTTACATGTTGGTTGTCCAATCACAGCTCAACAATGCGTTTGACCAAAATTGTGGCATTAAGTCTACGTCACTTTTATACTGTAGTTTTCCTGCTAAAAAATTTGTTATTATTCTACATTTTGTTTTTTATTGTAGTAACTCTCGTGACATTCTGGATTTTTCAATTTTTTAAAATTTTTTATTCTCTTCCGTCTTATCTATTTTTCTAACATTATCAATTTGATAACTAATAGATAATTATTATTATTTAATTGCTTAAATTATAAGGGGTTGTTTGATCCTCTTTAACTTATCTGTTTATGATTTCATGTATTACTGATTTGACTATTGATTTTATAATTATTCATTTATAACTACAAATTTCAAATTTTCATTAAATCTACACAATTTATTTCATCTCTTTATAATTTCATCTTTATAAGTTAGTTACATAAAGAGGATCAAACAGCCACAAAGTAAATTTGATTATTTAATTATTTAATTGATGGATAAGTCTCCATGTGCTTGAAAGTTATTGTTTACAATTAATATAATTAAAGCTATATATCGTTAAAGTTTAAGTTAATTGAAAATTATAACTATAATTTTTTTTTAATTTTTCCATGTATGAATATTGATAATTATTATGACAACTTTTCCTAAAAGAAAAAATATAACCAATATTATGTATTATTAATTAATTTATGTCATGAACTTTGTTGGTTTCGAATAAACAAATATTTTCAGAGTACAAAACACCGTCCAAGTAACAATTATTTCGTACCATGTCATTTATTTAAATTAGTTTCAAAAAACAAAATGATATTTATTTGCTTTAACGATAATAATGTAAAGAATATTTGTTCCTTATTGAGTAACATAACATTAAAAAATTTTACCATTAAAAAAAATTATAAAATTTTATATTATTTATTTTTTAAATAATTTGATGCGTATTTTTCCTGTGCAACACATGAGTGATAATCTAGTTAGCTTTTATGATTATTAAGTTGTGATTTCTTTATCTCATGTGTTTGGGTTATTGTTTAGCTTTGGGACAATAATTTGTAAGGTCCGGTCTGTTTGTAATCTGTAATCAATTAGGGCGCTATATTCAAGCATTTTTTTTCTAGTCGATGTAGGTTTTTAAGAGTTGTGTGATATTTTTCTTGACTGCAATCCATATTGTTAATTGTGTTCATTGTGAGATTATCTAACTACTTCTGTTAGGATTAGAGATACATAAAGACGATAAATCTAAGAGTATCCTAGAAACAGACTTTATTTCATGACTAAAAAATAGACGTACTTGCTCTAATACCACTCTTGTAACAACCCAAAATTAATGTGAACATTTTCGCATTTTATTAATTGGTGTGTTACTCACATCAAAATATTTTGAAATTTGACGCTACTCACATCAAAATATTTTGAAATTTCATAAGTTTTCATTCTCTTTGGAAGTGATAATATTAGCTAGCCAAGAGATAAATCAAAACTATATAAATTTTATAGTGCGGGAGTCATTTTCAAGAATTACCCTCGTATTTAGGTACGCTACATAAAAAAATATTTTAGAATATCTGGTAGTTTATCAATTATACCACTACAAAAAATCGGGCCTACAATGGCGACACGCAGCGAGGACACAAAAAGTCGTAGCTACAGCTTCGGCTATAGCGGCGACGCCGCGATAGCAAGATCGGAAGAGCGTCGACAAATTTATATCACCTCCATAGGTTCAAGCTCTAGTGGCGACAACTTGAAGTCGCCGCTACAGGTCAGACCTATAGCGGCGACATGATATCTATAGCGGTGACGTATTAGTCGTTGCTATACCATTGGAGGGAAGAATTAGTCGTTGCTATACCATTGGTGGGAAGAATTCCCGCCTTTGTTGAGACTTATATCGACGATAAGTTGTTATTATAGGTATCATGTTCGTCGCTATATGTGTAATAGTTTATATAATTTATATAATGTAAAAGATGAAACAAAAATCCTTCTAGCTCAATTGGTAAATCCCCATGTACAAAAAGGGGGCGTCCCGGGTTTGAATTTGGAAGCGTAAAGAAATTCACTCAATTAAATAAGGTCGGGTAAGAAGGTGGGTCGGTTTGACCCGGGTAATATAGGTCGGGTCAAAAATTTTTTGTGGCTCAAAATCATATGGCATATAGCGGCAACATAGATGTCGTCGCTATAGTCTGAATAGTCGTCGCTAGGAGGCTATAAGTATAGGCTTATAGTAGCAAAATTGTCGTCGCAGAAAATCGTCGCAATAGGCCTATTGCGGAGACTTTTCGGTTTATATGTCGCTGCTGTACAAGACATTTGCTGTAGTATAATACTTCTCTTTACATACGAGTGATAAGCATGTGCAATTACGTAAAATATTGAAATATATGCACGTGTATTTGAAGTAATAATTAGTAATAATGTTATAGTGAATTTTGTTGAGATAAGTAAAAAATTTATAGAGAAAAAATGATATTGAGTCGATGGCAACAGACGTTTATAGTATAAGTTTACTGATCAATTGAATGTAAAGTAGATCATGATATATCAAGTACGTTGAGGAAGATAATCAATCTAAGATCATATTTCATTATCTCTTTTTAAATTTTAACGGTTTAAGAGTGATCAGCTAAATTTTTACACATATATATATTTCATTGAATTGTAACATGTACAACAAACAAAAAGAATTTGCAAAAATAATGTTACTTATAAAATTATCATTATAACAAACAAATTTAATAAAATTAAAAATTTACTCAAAACTTTTGTGAAAGTTTAAGGAGGGAGGAGGGGAAAAAGAGGGGAAAAATTATGAATTGATTAAACTTATTATTTTTAATAAAAAAATTAAAGTAATTAAATATTAAATAGGGGTATTAATGTAAATTAAGAAAATAAGCAGTGCACAAAGTAGGAAATTAAAAGTTTCCACTCATGGTAACAGATGTCTATAGTATGAGTATGCTAATAAATTGAATGTAAAGTGGATCATGATATATCAAATACACTGAGGAAGATAATCAATCTAAGATCACATTTCATTATCTCTTTTTAAATTTTAACGGTTTATGAGTGACCAAATGAATTTTTACATATATATATACATATATATTTCATTGAATTCTAACATGTGCAATGGACAAAAAAAATTTGCAAAAATAATGTAACTTATAAAATTATCATTATAAAAAACGAATTTAATAAAATAAAAAATTTACTCATAACTTTTGCGAAAACTTTAAGAGGGGAAAAGGGTAAAAAGCGGAGAAAAAAATCAAAAGGCATGAAAGGTTGAAAGTTATAAATTGATTAAACTTATTATTGGTAATAAAAAAATTAAACTAATTAAATATTAAGTAGGGGTATTAGTGTAAATTAGGGAAATGAGTGAGGGCGAAGTAGGAAATTAAAAGTTTCCCGCTTATTCCCCCTTTTAATATATTGTAGATATTGTCATTTGAGTAGACGCACAATGTCCTTCTGTGTACAGGGGCAGAACTAGAAATTTTCAAACTAGTGGGTTAATAATTTTTTTTTTCTTTTTGATGATTACTTTAACCGTACGAGATGGTGTTTCAGTTTTTTTCTTTTTTTTCTTTTTTTTTTTAATTTTGGATTTTAATTTTAGTTGATTTGAGTTTCTATTTGTTTTGTGTTATTTTAGTATTGAGTATTGTGTGTTATGGGCTAACAAGATAATGGGCTTAAAAGAGAATACTAGATATGTCAAAGGATTGTTTGGACAAAAAACCCTTTTTTAAAAGGGGTTTTAAAAAATACTTTATAACTAAAACTAATTGTAAAAATGTCATTCTCGATTACAAAAGTACCTTAAACAATTTCAATTAAAATTCATTTTTTTATTAATTTATTATTATTAATTATTAATTTTTATTATTATAAATAATAATAATTAGTAATCTTTCAACCTCCGCTAAATTGTCATCATTGTTACCGCTACCACCGCTTTCAACCATCAACCACTAAGTTTCGACCAAGGGCAACTACCACTATCCAACCACTTAGTAATTAAAAAAAAAAGTAAAATCACATAATAGAAAAAAATAATGTTACTAAAATTGGGGAAAAATTCATTTTAACATGGGAAAAATCATGTTAATAATTGGAGAGCAAAATGTTACCCGTGAGAAAAAAATCATGATAACAAAAACAACTGGCATATGGTAACGAAAACAACCAATAAACAACAAAAAAATCAATCAGAAAATAGTTACATCACCACCGGTAAATAGTAACAAAACAACCTGAAAAACTAAAAAAAGAATGGTAACATATCAGAGAACAATGTTACCATTGGTAATAGAAATAAAGTCACAAAAGAGCTGGGTAGCAAAGTAACAAAGTCACTAAACAACTAGTTAACAAAAACAACCGGTTCATAGTAACAACCCAAAATAAACAAGGAAAACGCCATCATCAATGGAAGCAATGGTAACAAAATCACGAAAACCAATATCACCGAACAATGTAACAAAACAGTCCAACAAACTCAAAAAGAAAAAAATATAAAATATAAAAATAAACAAGGAAAGGAGGAGGTGAAATTTCAAAAAAAAAAAAAAAAAACAATGAATCTAATCACCGCTATTGTTGATTTTTCCGCCTTTGCTCATCTTGGAGCCCTGGATCAAGAGAGCTGCATTCATGGTTATATTGACATGTTCGCAAAAGTGTGGGCGGATTTCGTAGCCCCCAACCCCAGATTCCATCAAAGAAAACATTGGTGTACAATTATGGTGGCGGTTTTGGTATGAAAATTTAGTGTACGGTTATGGTGGCGTGTGGCGGCGGATGGTCAAAGGACGGGACGGTGGTGAAGAATGCGAGGGTGGTGACTAGGGTTTGATGAAAATTATATAGATACAATTTATGTTTTTCTTGAAACCTATATATAGACACAATTTAGAGTATAAATCAATAATAACAATTTAATTATTATAAAAAAATTATAAAATAAATAGAAAGTGGGGGCATATTTAAATGAAAAGGCATATAATTGCAAATAGCTTTTATGAGTGATGTAAATTTAAATATAGCACTCAAAGAAGGGTAAAACTTCTAATCTATATATATATATATATATATATATATTAAAATAAATTAGTCTGCGTTACTTTTGTACTGTAGTTTTCCCTTCAAAACTGCGACAAATGGGGACTTTATAATCCTTTTGTTTTATGTTTGGTAATTTGTGCGGTTATATTAACTTATTTTAATTCCTGAGTAATTTATTTTTCTATTTTTTCAATTAATTAGGAATTATAATCCTTACCTATTCTTATCTTCAAATATTTTGATTAAATATTTTGTTGGATATATCTTATTTTCTTAAATATTTTGCTGGATTAATCTATAAATTCAAAGTTTTTTGATTTTTTAATTTAAAATTTTTTAGTATATATGTCTTAGCTAGCAAGTATTTTTTAATTTATATTGGACTATTTACTTTTTATCTGATAAATTAATTTTTAATTATTTTTATATGTTTTAAAAATGAGTCGTTATTGCATTACGTCTTTTATATATAATAAATATAGTTTAATTAATGTTTTATAGTTTATAAAATTCCCGTCACCATATAGTCTCATAGAGAAAAATAAAATATCTAATTTCCTGAAGTATAAGAACGACAAGGGGTTAGGTTGGGTTGGGTTGGGTTGGGATTGGGTATGCTGCACCCATAATGTATCCATAAAAAATTTTTTTTCATCCCTACTTAAATCAGGGATGGGTCGGGGAAAGGCTAGTACATATAATTCATATTATCCATTTATTAGGCAATTTAAATATATTTATATATTTTTGTTTTCATTTTTTTGTTTAATGAACAGTATTATAAGCACTAAAATTACAATTGAACTACTAAGATTTTTTGATAAGTTTTATCATATTTTTATTTTTCAAACCATTGGAATTTTTAGTAAATATTTTTATTTTTGTCAAAAAAAAGTTAAACGGGTCGGATACGAGTAAAAATTTTCGTAATCTTCTTCAGTGGATTGTCAATTTGGGTTTTTTTTTTTTTAAATCTCATCCCGACCGAATTACCTATTTACTCTGGTACTCCTGTTTCAATAGAATCAGGTGCCCGTGAGTATCGAGTTTGTTAGGTTTTTTGCAATTCCTACTGAGATCACTTAATAACATTCCATTTCACATCTATACACATTGTTATGTGCTATGCTTTAATTGAAATAGAATTGAATGTAAAATAACACGAGAAATAGAAAGTTGTGGACACTCTGTTGAAATTATATTATCACAATAATTTGGTAAAATATGTCTTCCCCTATATATTACTAGTAATGACCATTTTACCCATTTTTAAATCAGTTAATAATATTTATTTATGTTATTATCTATATCATATATTTTGTTTTATTTTATGTGTTGATTTCACTTCAATTATTAGATTTAGTGACATTGATGCAATTCTTTTAGACTATCTACTGGTGACGATTAATTAGATCAATTTTTAATTCATGGCTCGAAATTTGTCATCACATAATATTTCATAGTCAAATTCTTAATGATTACCTTTGCTAAATTGCTTGGATACACCTCAATAAACGAAACCTATAATGTTCATAAAATAGACATCCATTTATTCCTTCATCTGCCCAAAATTATACTCTAAGGGGTTGATCAAGAATGGGAAAATTTCAACAATTATGGTGAGATTCAAAGAAGACAATGTTTGATGCATACACCGGCATGTCCTATTTTAGTCGACAACAAAAGAAATTCAAGGATCAATAACAAGATTAGTGTAAAAATTCAAAAAAATAAAGTTTAAGGAAGAAAAGTATTGAAGATTTGGTCAACTTTGGATGTAAAATGGCCAAAAGAGATCATTTTAATTGAGTGAGGGTCAATCATGAGGGAGAAATAGAGTTTCAGGTTTAAAAGAGCAAAATTAAGTACTTTAGATCAATCTAAAAAAAAGCAGAAAGTTCAGAGACTTGAGTGTAAATTTTAGAAAAATCTGTTTTTGGTCTATGCGGCTGCATGCTCCCTTTGTGCGGCTACATGATGGAACCAACACAAAAAAAATCTTCTGTTGCCCGCAAGTAAGCCGTGGAATGAGGCCCTCCATATGGCTGTATGGGCTAAATTTTTCTTTTTTCTTTTTTTTTCCTTTCTTTTTTTCCTTTCTTGTATTACAAATGGGAGACAAGTCACATCACATATTTATAGGAAAAGGAAACGCGGTGATGGTGAGGTGGTGGAGAATTGTTTATTCTTTTTTTTCCCACGCGTGACGTATTCTAGATTTTTCCACAATGGTGGTATAATTTATCTAAACGGTTCTAAAATATGTTGGTGATAATCTTCTAGCCCTATGATATAATTAATGCAAACTCAAATAATTATCTCGTCATTATTAAAATATCAACCAGGTTACGTAATCTAGTGTTAAATTTTTACAGGATGTCAATGCTTTGATTCCTTTTTTGCATTTATGATGTTTTGATATAGTAAGTATGGTTTTAATTGAAGTACTCCATGAGACAAATATGGATTTGATGAATTGAAAAGAAAGATTGATTTATTGCCTTTGAATTACTAGTTGCTCTACCCATTTTGCATTGAATTGCTTTGAATTGTTTCCTCCACTATGACCTATTTAATGATCCCGGGATAGGCAAGATTAGTGTGGTGTTTGCTTTGAATTGAAATTCTGGTAGGGGTCAACCAGGGTTCATTGTGGATCCACTTAATTATACATAGTCATGATTGAATTGATATGACTCTTGTGCGCACCACTGGTAGTAATTTAACTAGTGATAGAGCCATTTGTGCATTAAAAAACTTTGTGCATTGAATGTTTTTTTCAAAAATAAATCTTTCAAATAAAAGGTGAATCAAAGGGTTTTGTCACTCACGGAGTATTTTATACTCATTCCCTTCTTTCTACAATCTTATAGATGATTGAAGATATGACATTTGAAAAGAGGGGCAAACCATGGGTTGGAGCATGCTCATGAAGGGAGTAGAGTTTTGTATGTAGTGGAAATCTATCTTTGAATCTACTATAAATTTAATGCCTTTTGTATTAATAAATATGTCCACCTTTCTATAAATGTATTTCTATCAATTGAAAACTTACCTTACAGTATAATAACTTCCCAATGATTGTCTTGACTAGATTAATTTTATTTGCTTTGGTAATCAAGGAAATATTTTCATTAATACAACTTGTTGAGTTTTTTGCATTTTATTGAGAAACCGAGTTGCAATGATTCTTTAAAATACAATAACTTGTTAATTTAAGTAATCAGCTTTATTAAGTCAAAAGCAATTTGTTCGTTTTGTACGTCCGGTCTCCGCTATTTATATTGAAGCTTCTGTTAGGGAATTTGTTAATCAATATATGATATTTTAAAAATATTGTAAACTTGGGCGGGCCGTGACGTACTCAATTGCATTTACATGAAAAATTGCATATTTTTACACTTTCATTTTCCTCCATTTTTTCGTCCTCCTACTTAGCTATTTGTAATCAACAATATATTTTCGCTTCAAATACTAATAGTTTCTTGATGACTATTTTAAGCATTCTTACTTCATAAATATTTAGTATATGAGCTAGTTTGGACCTAATTTTGTGTAAATATGATCAGTGTAGATAAACAGTTTGTTTGAATGCTACTGAAGATTGTATTCAAGAGTTTATTGAGGGGAGGGTGAAACGACCACAACTAGAGATGTTTGGACTGACTCACACTTTTTGGAGAACTAAAGGAAGCCTTATTTCATGTGCTTGAAAAGTACAACGACCAATTTGAGCAACAGCAAATAGTTCTATACCACCGTAAAAGAGTTGGAGTCTCAAAGGAGCAAATTGCAAGAAATAGACATGTGAGGTCAAAAAGGCAATATTTAGATAAGAAGGGAAATGGGTTGTAATAATGATCACAAATCACTTTGCTTTTACTACCCAAGGCGATGCGAAATGCTTGAGCTCGGGTCTACACATATAAGATCTACGGTTTGTTATAAATCTAGTTTACATATCATTACGTATATTGTTAGCGTCATGTGCCAGTAGAGGGGTGAGCCGGAAGGGTGAACCCTTTATATATAATTATTTATTTATTTTTTTTTAAAAGGGGATATATTTTTTATCACTTTTGGGGGGAGGGGAGAGGCGCTTGCCTCCGCCCATGATTGCTTGGAATATATTCTATCTCACCAGTCATTACGATCTAAGATTGGGTTAAGTTCCCAATTCATGTGCTTGTTTATGATCTAAGGCTGGATATAAACAAATTCACTGATCATGTGTGAAGGTTGCACATAATGGCTCAGCCTGAGGATCACTACATTCTATACAATTGCTATATATCCTTGGTTCACAGATCGTCATATCTTTGTATACAATACAATTTAAGGCCTAACACGATCTATGGATGGATAAGAGAAGGACCGTTGGAATTAAAAGATATAAGAAATTCCCAGTAAAACTTTCCTTAACAATTAACATGTACTGAGAAGAATATTAGAACTTACATATAGGAGGAGAAACATGAGAAACTCAAAACGCATCTACGAATATGAATGTGGGTGGCCAACTGACCACTGAAATACTGCCATTGCTGTCAGACTAGGACTTTCCTTGGGTGGGATGAGGTGGGTTGGATGGGGGTGGTTTTCTTTTTATTTTTTGTCACTTTCGAATTTTTTGGAACTTTTTTGCTTTTTATTTAAAGAGAAAAGGGTATAGAAGTAATTTGATGACTTTACAGAATATTTTGACGGAAACCATTCAGAGGGACCGAGCTAACCACGTGAATTTTTAAAAAGTTGGGAATCCACAACGTTGAAGAAAGAATTGGGAACAACTTATATGAAGTCTAAAAATTGAGGACTAAATATGAAATTTACTCATGCCATCATTATATGAACTAGATATCTCACATGTACGTTGCACGAGAAGAAAAATAGTGATATAAAATTCCAATAGCATCAAAATAACACTTAAATAATAAGATATCAACATACTCGGTCAAGTTTTTTTTTTTTTTTTTGAGTAAAATACTTGGTCTAGTTTTAAAAAGAGTATATCTTTTGTGCTATGACATGATTTTATTACTTTTATCCAATTTGAGTTTAGTAAGGCCTCTTACATGCTACTTTTAAAATTTAATATGTGTGTTTTTGTTTGTTTGTAAAATTTTAAGCAAAAGAGAGAAGTGCCCTGACAATCTTCATCAATTAATGATGACTTTTTCCAAAATATATAATCAGCGTTCATTAATTGTTAGCTAACAATGATCCCAAAAACCGAAAACTTGATGTGGCTTATTTTCAAACTATATACACAATTTGAGAGTTCTTTATCATATAGTTATTCTAGATAGGACATAATCATTATTCCAGTCAACTTCTCATCATTCTACTGATTGCAATGAATTTTTCCTTTTTCTAAAGCTATACCCAGGGATGGAGCTTCTTTCAACAAACCCCAAGAGTAGTGATTTAGATAGTAGCAAAACAAAATTCTTAATGATTTGCTACTACTTCATGTATAGACCATCTAATACAAATCAATTACATCTATTACCCCATCCACATTCTTCATTTGTATATTTTTAAAGTCTGTTTGTTGCTAAATCTTAAACACACCAGCCTCTTGCCATTTGTCAATTGAAAAAAGCATATAGTATCATTAATAGATATACACAAAGTATTAAACCAATTTAGTTGAGAAATAATAAAAAGTAATATATATCATAAATTGTGAACTATATGAGTAAAACTTGTGTTTGAGATAAAGATATACATACTCACTACTACCTACCAGCTAGAAGTCATCTAGGAATTAAGTGATCATGTCTATTGAAATTGCTTTACATGATTCTATTGAATGGATCAACAGAAAAAAAATACAATACATCTAAAAATTCAATGAACCTATCGAATTATCACAACAAACCCGTATCTCAAAACTTTTGAAGATAAGTAATAGATCAAATTCTAATAGAATTTAAGAAAGCAACATGCAAAAAATGAAATAAGTACTAAAAGGAGGGTACTAACGTTGCTTCAGATGAGCGATTAATCCAAATATATTTCAAGAAGAGGGTGTTTTCTCCATGTTGCAAAACGATGTGTCACGCATGGCTGTCCCAATTCCTATTCTTGTACCGATAGAAGAGCAACAACATTCGTTTAAAACCCTACAATTTAAACACAAATGTCGCGCTCAATCAAAACCCTACAATTTAAAGACAAACTCGATCAACGAAGCACAGAAAATTATGAAGAATATAAGACAATATGCTTAATCCGTAAAATATATATATTCGACTAAAAATACAGAATTATTATTTTTGATTCAAACTTTAAAATAACAGAAAATAAATGAGTAGAACACTGAAAAATAAAAAAATAAGAAAAAAATAAAACAGAGAAAAATAAATGACGATATGATATTCATATACAAAGAATCGAGAGGAAATTGTTCAAATTTTCTATTCAAAATATGATGAGAGGATAAGGGAGATACGTCGAGAGGAAATGATTCAGATTTTCAATTCAAAATATGATAATTAAGATTTTTTATTCAAAATATGATAAGCGGATAAGAGAGATACAGTTAGAGAGAGAAAAGAATAAGATAGAGATAAAAATTAGAAACCGAAATAATATTAAAACAAGATAAGATAGGGTGACGTCATAAGTAAAGTCACCAGTAATCTTATAATGCTACACCAATGGTGAAAAAAACTGTACCAGACAATCTTCTTTTATTATCAATACATAGATTAGTTATTACACTTGTTGCATGATGAAGAGAACCCATGCAACATAAAGATGTGAAAAATGACCTACATTCAAACAATTAACATTGATTAATTAATGGCGATAATAACTAAATGAACTTAATACTAAGAAATTTCAAGAGACTTGTTAACCGAGGATCTAATTATTGACTTAAGGATCATTAAAGTGAATATGATTGATTATCTGACATAAGAATGGACCTTAATAGATTAATACTAAAGCCAAAATGATATCTCTTGAAAAATTTATGACTCGAGAGGTTTGGACCTATCTATTTTTACAAGTTTTAACTTTAGAAAATGTTGTGTTATGATAAACTAGATTCTCTGTTAGCAATGGTAGCACTTTCTGCAATGAAATTTAATTTAAAATCCTACAAATATGACCAATATAAAAACATGTTAAAATGAAAATTCCTTTACATAATGTTTAAAATGTTTATTTTATTTTGCCAATTTTTTAGATACTAAATTTAATCTATTTAAAAATTAAACTAAAATCGTTCTTAGTTTAGAGTTTTTTAATAGGCCACATTTAAAAATTCATTCAGAGCCTCCGAGATATAAAGATGTGTTGGAAGCTTTTGGTGAACCCGATAAGTAACCACTTACAAATATATGATAGAAATTTCAAGAGAAGAATAATTACCCAACTCAAATGTGATTTTATTCTCCGATACTCCGATGCTCAAAGTACAATAGACAATCCTCCTTTTATACTACTAAATCAAAATATATCAATTTAATATGTTCATTAATAAACTATTAAATACTTCAATAAACCACTTATTTAATGAAACTTAAATAAACATGAAGCTACTCTTCACCCTTGATGATTTCTAAATACATGTAACTTATTCATTAAATCAAGATTTATTAGTCTAGATTAAAATTCTAACAAGATGAATATATATATTACAGTAGTCTGGCACTACTGGTATTTAAAATGAAAAAATATTAGTGCTTTGTGCTGTTTAGAAGTCCCTGTGCATGAGAACTGAAAATGCAAAAAAAGATTGAAATGTTAAAACCATTAACATTTTATGGTAAATGAAAGGAATATGATGTTAGTAGGGCCAGACTTAACATGAGTATAGTAAGAGGACGCGTCAGGGCCCATCTCTCTCTCTCTCTCTCTCTCTCTATATATATATATATATATATTTTTAAATCAAGGATAGCTGTGCCTATATACACTGTAATTTTCCCTCCTTTTTTACACGATGTCTATAGGTATAACTACATTGCAGTAACCTTTCTATTTTGCCGCAGCCGTTTTGTTATCATCTTCTTAAATTAAATATTCTTTTGTTTTTACCTTCGATATATATTGCTTCAACTTTCCTTCTTTTTGTTCTAATCTTCTTCAATCCTTCCTAATTTCTTTTTTTTTTTCTTGCATTTTTATTTAATATTTCCAGCTATAGAGTTTCAATGTTTAACCCTAAATTAACCATACATAATCATTTTTATTCATCCGATTATTATGCAATTTTCACAATTAATCCATATGAAGATTCCTAAATGACTAGCAAAATGTACTAAAAAATACATTTAGAGGGTTTACTCTAATAATTAAACTGGGAGTTCAATATGGTGACATGAGATTCACTAATCTGTTAATTAACCAATTTATGACATAATTAATAAACACATTGATCGGATACTAAAAAAATTGAACAATACCGTTTGGCTAAATGTAAAAGAAATAAAATAATTAGTGTGCTATATATGGATTCTATAACACTAATAATTTTTTCTTATTTGCATTCTACTTTTAGCCTAACTCTAAATATATTTCTCCTTATAAGAAACGATGAAAGGCAAACCCACTAATAAATGTAAATTCTAAATTTTAGTAGGTTCTATATATATATATATACACACACACACACACACACAAATACGTCTAATTTCCTATAATACTATGATGCTTAGATTAAGTTCTTTAATCGCATGATGAGTTATTCGCTATACAAGCATGGAAATAATGTTTTCTCATCCAAAAATACCTTGAAATAAGTTCTTAATTTAGCATGTAAAGCACAAAAAAAATTATAAAAAAGATCAAAGGTCCGCAAACTAAAGAAATATTCATTGTATTTAATAAAAGCAAACCAACCAATTCAACAACAAATATTGTATTTAAAGACCTTTTTCAGAATTTATATTATCTTAATAAAATTTATATTTTTATTTCTTATGATCTTCACAATAAAATATTATTATACTATGCATTCCTTAAGTTCGTTGATATTTTACTATGCAGACATGAAATTTTCTTTTTATCTTTTTTAATGTATGCAAACATGAAAATTAATCCCTCTCAGAATAGGTCTTTCCCTAAAAAGCCAGTGTTCAAACATGAACAATAGAAATATCTAGGCTATCATCTTTAAAATTATGTTAGTCTCTTGTTTAATTTTTTTAAAACAAAATTGTATTTTTCAAGAAAATACATAATAATTAGATTTCGCTTCCCACTTTCTATATAGTTCCCTTAGATAATCAAATTTATTAAATAGATAAATATAGATAACATTTTTTTATTTGATGTAACGGGTTTGAGATGAGTTGCTATAGGGTAGGATTTGCACCATTTTAGTCAAAGATGCTGCACCAAAATGGTGAAATCTATTAGATATATATATATATACACACACACACTCTGAATATTAACTTATTCTTTTATTGGGTAAAGTAAATTATTTCTTTAATTTAATATTTAATATGATATAGAGCGACACAAAACCTATCTAATCTAACATAATCCCTGCGTTGATTTTATATTGCATTGGGCATGGGTTAGGTTCTATAATAAAGTTTTTCTAGTCGAGTTGTATTCATTTTGAGTTGTACTTACTAATCCAAAGCTAGAGGCTAGTTGGTCTAAATTTAAAATTTAGCGAAAATAGATGCAAAGGCTGGGGGCCTATGCAGTAATTCATTATAAAGTTACTATACAACAAATATTAGGTAAATAGTTGAAAATCCATGTTTAGTTGCAATTCAAAATGAGCAATTTAAAAAAATATTATATTAGTTTATATAATATAGGATTTGCAGCAAAATGGTGAAATATGTAAGATATATATTGATATTGTCTTAATATTGACTTATTCTTTTATTGGGTAAATTAACTTCTTTCTTTAATTTAACATTAAATATGATATAGAGTGACGCAAAACATGCCTAATCCAACCTAATTCTTGCATTGATTTTCTATTGTACTGGGTTGTGTTAGGTTTTATAATAAAGTTTTTCTAATTGATTTAAGTTGGGTTCGGGTTATACTTACCAATCCAAAGTGGGAGGCATGTTGGTCTAAATTTAAACGGAGTTTCTTCAATACGAAATTTTGTGGATTTTAAAAATTTATACAATTCCAGGTGTCCTCAATTTAAAATTCTGTGGATTCTATAGAAATCCCTTATCCTTAATTCAGAATTCTATAGATTCTTTAGAATTCTGGTGTCCCCAACTACTTATGAAATCTGATGGATTTCATTAAATAGTGGATTTCAATGGAATTTTTTAGATTCTAAGATTAAAATACACTTGCAACATTCTTACTAAACTTCGACGTATCACCCTCGGATTCTTATAAATTTCATAAAATCTTTTTACATCTAGATAATTAATAAAAATATAAAATCATAAAATTTCAAAACCCGTTTTTCCTTGTCGCTCTAGTTTTTAAGCAATCATATCACATTCAATTTATACAAAAATGGTGAGTATAATTTATTATTATCACGGTTGATTTTTCATGGTTTGATTGTATACATATTTTCATTTCTTCATTCGTGAGGAATTCTATTTATTAATGAAAGACTGCTTTCTTTTCAAAATAAATAAATAATTATTATTATCACAATAGCATGTCATTTTTTTCTCCACAGTTCTAGTTTTTAAAAAAATCACATTATAATCAATCTGTACAAAAGAAATTTATCCGTGGGCGGTATGTGAGATTATTATAAAAATATAATGACACAAAATTTAAAATAATTTCATCATTTTTTAGTAAAATCCAAATTGCCAAAAACTTCATTCTTTAAAAAATCACATTATATTCTAATTTGGGCAAAGTAAATTTGAATGTCCAGAATGAAGGTGAACTATTACCACAGTATTAAAAAGTTACAATGTAATTTCATAAATTTTATATTCGTACATAAAATAGAAAATAATTTTATTATCTTTTTTCATTTTTAGTTAAAAAATATTAATCTTTTGATTTGCAGGAAGACAAGGTTGACGTTATTTGAATATTCTCACTTTTTTCTTATTTTTTGATCATCGAGTAAAAAGTCATATAATTTCCACGCCAAGTTAGCATTCAGCTCAAACAATAATAAATAAGAAAAAAGAAAAATGTTACTCTAACGGTTAAATTTATCAACTTGAAACTAGTAAGTTCTTAAATGATTTTATAATAAAATTGATTACCCGACCATACAAGATAAAAGCGAATTAGAAATAATAGCCCCAAAAAAATCAATATGAAATTCTATCGATGAAATTTTGTGTTGGAGATACCCTTTGAAATCCAACAAATTCTATTAGAAATCCACAAAAATCCATGTCATAGAATTCATGAGAATTTGACGGATTTTACGGAATTTTATTAAAATTCTTCAATTCCATAAGAATCCATGCAATCAAAAAATCCATCGAATTTTATATCGAATACACCCCCTTAAAGTTTGGGAAGGAAATTACAAATTGATGCAAAGATTGTAGGCCTATGCTGCAATTTATCATAAAGTTACTATACCACAAATATTAGGTAAATAATTGATTGTGCATATTTAGTTCAAACTCAAAATGAGAGATCTTAAAAAAATTATTACATTAGTTTATATAATTTTGTATACAACATCTTTATGTAGTTATATCAATTTTTTTATTATTATTTTTAGTTGTCTTATTTATGTATAAACATCAAATTGTAAAATTTCTTATTTAATAAATAAATTTTGAATTATGTCTTCAGTGTATGGCATAGGTGCTATACTAGTAATTTTAAAAATATTAAAAATGTAAAGTAGTCGTAAAAGTTTTAGAAAACTTTTAATGAAAGTCTATACAATAGTGTTCTAGAAGTGGCAAAATTTTCATATAAGCCCGTAAAATTTAATGAAAGATGATATTTCTTATCGTAACTTGTTACATGAGTTCCCTATTTCCGATCTGAGGATCGGGTGGGGGAGGGCAGCAATACATTTTCAAAGTGATACAACATAGTTTACAAGAAAAATCACTACCAAGCGACTATCTAAAGCAATCCTCACAATCGCTCGTCCCTCCCCCCGAGTACATATATCACTCTCCCTTAGTTATGCATTTATCATCAAAAAGCATGAGGACATGTGTTGTACGTCTATACCAAAATCTATATATTCTTAATGGGAAATTATTCTGCAGCAGTTTTCCTTCCAAAAATGTTTTTTTGGGGGGATAAATTGGACATTTTACATTCCTTTGGTCATCCATGTGGTTTATTTGATTATTTTCTTTTTTTTTTTTAAATCCAATAATACTTTTTAATTTTTTCCCCTTCTTCCTTATCCAATTGTCTTTCTTATTTACTAGAATTTCTCTCTTTTCCTTATCCAATGGCTTCTTGTTTTGGAAATTAGGGTTTTGCTCCCTTTAGTAGACAAAGATTGAAGACCTTTGATACAATAAAAAAGTCGTGCAACAGAAGAAAATTTTTGGTGTAAGAATAATTAAAATAAAAGTTTTAAGATATGTTTGCGTTACTATTTTTAGTTTTCATTTTTTATGAGAACTTTAATATTGAATTACAAAATAAACAAATAAAGGGTAAATTTCGCAAAAGGTCCCCAACCTTTGTAAAAAGTAGTAATTTCATCCGTAACCTTCTTTTTTGCAAGCACCCAACCTTTTAAAAATTGCACAAAAGGTCCCTACATACTATTTTTGTCAATTTCCATTGTTCACTTTTTCTATAAATGTAATTTTACACTTTATTTAAATTAAAAAATTAGAACACACAAATTTTAAAAATTTATTTCACTCGTCTCTGCCACTTTTTCTTTCACACACTTATACATATTCATTTGTATATCGTTTTCCTATCTACTCATTGAACAAAAGCTATACATATACATTGATCAATATAATACTGTTTCCCCTCGCTATTTTTTTGGACGTAGGGAAGGATACGGCCTCCACTTATGTTGCCTTTAACAATAATAAAAAGGGGATTTGCCTCTTATTTTTAGTATATGTAGATATAAAAATTTGGAATGAGAGAGGTTGTAACGGAAATAAAAGGGAAGAAATCCTCCATTTTTTTATCAATAATTCAAACATTCAACCTTTTTCTTAAGAAAAATTCATACATTTTTAATCATTCTAATTTTTATGATTTGAATATCAATCACATCCCAATTATTATTATTTATTTATGTTTAAACTTCAAAGAGTTTATTGTCTAAAGAGACTATGAAATTAGTGGTGGGGGTGGTGGTAATGGTGTTGTTAGATAAGTAAATGAGAAATATAATATATTGATCAATGTGTATTTATAGCTTATGTTAAGTAAATAGACGGAAAAACGATATACAGATGAACGTGTATAAATGTATGAAAGAGAAAGTGGCAGAGAGAGCAAAATAAAATTTTAAAATTTGTGTTCTTATTTTTTTAAAATTTAAATAAAGGGTAATTAATATTGTCTTTATAGAAAAAGTGAACAATGAAATTGATAAAATTAATATATATGGACTTTTTGTGTATATTTTTGAAAAGTTAGGGACCTATATATTTGAGAAAAAAGGTTAGGGATGAAATTGTTACTTTTTACAAAAGTTGGAAACTTTTTGTGAAATTTACCCAAGAATAAAACTGAAAATTGAAATATGAAGAGAATATTCTCAAAGTAAATCTATTCATGAATGAGACTTTAAAATGAGTTATTTTAAAGAGTAGGTTACTCATGCATGTCTTATGTCTTCTTAGGTATTTTGATGGATTTATCTATATTCAAAGTTTTTTAATTTTTTAATTTATACATATATATCTTATCTGGGAAGTATTTTCTAATTTAGATTAGATTATTTTCTTCTTTACTATTATTATATTAATTTTTAATTTTTTTTATGTGCTTTCAAATCGAGTTGTTTTCACGTTACTTCTTTGTATATAATAAATATGATTTAACTAATATTATATAGTTTACAAAATTCTCATTATAGTATAGTCATAAAGAAAAATAAAATATTTGATTTCATTAAGGGATCGAATATGTTATACCTGTTATCCTATCCATCAAAATTGTTTTTGTCCAATCCCTGTGCTCATTTTCACTTAAATAGGGCACGGGATGGGGACGGGTCGTGTTGATAATTATTAATTTATTGGTCCATTTATATATTTTTACTTTCATTTCATTTTTTACTAAATGAATAGTATTATAAACACGGGACTATTCTAAGATGGAATTACAATTGCAATTAAAATTACTAAACTTTCTTAGGAAGTTTCATTATATATTTATTTTTTAAATAATTAGAATTTTTGGTAAATATTTTTGTTTTTGACAAGAAATTGTTAAACAAGTTGGGTACGAGTAAAAAATATGATAATCGTCCCCAGTCAATTCTCAAGTTCGGAGGATTTTCTTTATTCAATCACCGACCTAATTACCCATTTCGTCGAGTATTCTGCGTCTTAATAGGATTAGGTACCTGCGGGTTTTGAGTTAGACAGGCTTTTTTACCATCCCCGCTGAGTTCACTTAATAGCATTTCATTTCATATCGAGTAAAATATAGTTACTATTAGTTAACAATAAGATAATTAAAATATTGTAATTCATTGAGGCTAAGCGTACATTACTTAACATTTCATACTAATATTATAATATAATTTGATTTAGTACATTCTCGTGCAACGCAATAGTGAAAATCTAGTAATAATAAAAGCGATTTATGAGGATGTTCCTCTTAATGTACGTGTTTAACCAAAATAGTACACCAATTTTTACCGGAAAGAAGACAGCCTGGACAGAGTGTAGTTTTGCTGACCTCCGTATGAGAGGGGGTTAAAAATAGAGAGAGGAAAGTGGCATGCGCTCCACATTTGCATACTCCCAATAAACGTGGTTTTCCATTTTGTTCTTTCATTTTCCGGAACAGTCATAGTAATCTGAACGCAGATGAAGACTGAAAGGTAAAGATTAATGATCAGAATCTACACCGCTGACGTGTGAGTAATAGGAAGGTCATCGGCGGAGGAGAAAGTGAGTTGTAAATGGGCACGTTGCCATTCTCTTCGGCAATGGAAGCCCAGGACACAGTCCTGATGGGGGAGGAAAGAGCAATATGTGTACTCAGGGGTGAGGGACGAGCGATTCTGAGGATTACTTCAGATAGTCGCTTAGTCATGATTTTTCTGGTAAACTATGTTGTATCACTTCGAAAATGTATTACCCTTCCCCTAGCTCCTCTATAAATAGAAGACTCATGTAACAAGTTACGTTTAGAAATATTATCTTTCACATCAATACAATCTTAAATCTCTATATTCTCTATATCTGTTATTTCACTCAAATAATTCAGCGCCCTCTACAGTAATTGAACCCACGAAATTGAATTGATTTCATCAGTTTTATCTTTGGAACAACGCTTCTGTAAGCAAAATCGGGAGTTCAAGGGTGAAAATCCAATGGTATTATTGTAGGAATAGAAGACAGTCGAAGTTCAGCTGATTCACTAGAGGTCTCTACTTCCCAAACTGAGTCTATATCTGTGCTAGTAAAAGAGACTGAATCTTCAAGAAAAATTTACTGCAATGCAGAGTCAGCTAGATCCCATAATGCAGTTACTCACTCAGACGGCAGCAAAAAAAGGTAGCTTTTATTCCATCAACTTCATTATACAGTAGCGATTCCAGTCAGTCAATCCTTAGATGTTCTTGTGTCACAGAATATAGAGAAGGTGTTGGCCAAAAAAAAAAAAAAAGAAAGAAAACGACCATTCTTGTCCAGTAGTAATGAAGGAAGATCCATTTACTGAAGCAGTAAGAAGAGTGCCACTGTCGTCTAAATTCCGATAGCCTATGGGTGAGTGTGATGGTACTAGAGATCCAATTGATCATTTACTCATATTTCAGATCATATCAGCTTGCACGATGGCCTGACGCTATCGCTTAGCGCGCATTCCCAATGACGTTGAACATGGATGAGCGTAAGCGGTTCGATACTTTGCCTGCAAAGTCGGTAGAAACCTTCGTAGAATTGGTAATCAAGTTTGCCATTTGATTTTCAAGTAGCTCTAGAAAAAAAAAAGACAATCTAGGCACTGATGCAGGTTGTATAGGAAACAGGAGAGTTTTTGAGGGCGTACATCACTTGCTTTAACCGGGCAACCTTGAGTATAAGAGATAGATTTATAGATGACGAGTGTTGTTTCTATTTTACTTATGGGGTTGAGGAATGAAAGATTTTGTGCAAGTATCTCAAAAAGGCCACTAGAGTCTACGGAACTGATGAAACGAGCGGAGTCACACATTGATCAGGAAGAGGTCTTAAGTGCATCTGCTAGATTCGGTGCTGAACTGTTGTCTAGAGGGAAGCGAAGATAAGATGATGACTAGTGGTTGGAAACACGCCATTTGCAATGTGATCGAGATATTAGGCGGGCATATTCAGGAGTGGATTTGGATTCCCGGTATCATACATTGCATAATCAGTGCACGGTTGAAGCAGAGAAAAGAGAAAAATGACAGGCCTTTGCATTCAAAAGTTGGGCGGAATAAGGTCCTTAGCTGATGGGATTGTTCAATGGCTAAATGAAATAATGTCCAATCTAGGAAAGCGAGATAAGTCTAAAATATCTGATTTTCATAAGGATCACGGCCATACTGCTGAAGAGTGTTATCAATTAAAAAGAAAGATTGACTAATTAATTGCTGCAGCATATCTAAAGACACATCTGAAGGCCGGAATATCACTAAGAACAGGGGATGTAGAAAAGATAGGGAGCAATACAAAGTAAGGGTAATTCATGTCATCATTGAAAGAATGCTGGGGGAGGTGACTCGATGAATAGTCGAAAAGCGTATTCATATTCTTTGTAAGCGAATAGTATTTCTTCTTTGACTAGGTTCTCGCAACCTATTGTTTTTTATGACAGTGATCTAGTAAGTGTGGCAATACCACATGATGATGCCTTAGTGATCACAAGAGACATTGCTTACTTTGATGTTAAAAATGTATTAGTGGACACCAGAAGTGCAGTGAATTTGTTGAGCTAGAATGTCTTTCAACCTTTGGAAGTTCCCAATATATTACTAAAGTCGTTGCAAGGTTTTGGGAGAGGAATAGTAGAACCTGGGGGAGTTTTTGAGCTTACTGTAATAGTGGGTACCTATCTAGCAATAGTTACCTTACCTTTCATGGTGGTAAAGCCACCCATGGCCTACAATGCGATGGAAGACCTCTATTAAATGGAATTAGAGCTATTGTTTCCACTCAGCGTCAAGCAATGAAGTTCCCAACTAGTAGAAGAGTCGGAGTTGTCATGGAGGATAAGTTATTATAAAGGCGTTGTTACTTGGACATTGTAAAGGGTAAACAGTTAATGGTAATTGAAGGTGGCCTTCAAGAAAGTGTGCAGGAAAAAGAGAAAGATCACTTCACAGCCATTGATGATATGGAAGAAATTGAAGTGGTCATTGGAAAAATTTTCAAGTTTGGGAAGACTTTATTTGCAGAAGAAAAGCGACAGTGAGCAGATTTTCTGAAAGCGAATTTAGATGTTTTTGCATGGTCCGTAAGTGACATGGAAGAAATAGATAGGCAAATGATGCAACACTCACTGAAAGTGGATCCCTCATGAAAACCAACGTAACGAAAGAAGCGATCATTCGCTCCAGAACGACAGTAAGCGATAAAGGAGGACGACGTGAAGCTTTTAAAAGCAGGATTCATTTGAAATATCAAGTATCCAGAGTAGGTTGCCAATGTTTTCTTAGTGAAGAATGCGTAGACTTTACGGATTTGAATCAAGCTTGTCCTAAGGATTCGTATCCTTTGCTAAGAATTGATGCTTTGATCAATGCGACAGCTGCGCAAGAACGTTTTAGCTTCTTATATGCATTCTCAAGATATCGTCAAGTTAAGACGGCCAAGAAAGACGAGGAAAAAACTGCATTCGTCACAGATATGGGGACTTACTACTACACTACAATGCCTTTTAGGTTAAAAAATGAATATACGACTTACCAATAGATGGTCAATAAAGATTTTGCACCAGTCATTGGGTTATAATGCAAGCCTGTGTTGATAATATGGTGGTAAACCTATGTTGATAATATGGTGGTAAATAGTAGGGAGGAGACCAATATTTATCAAGGTCTACAATGCATCACCCTTCAAGTTGAGCCACCCCTCTACTCTTCTTCCCCTCTACACTTATGGCTTAATATCTCTAGCCGGACCAATTTGTGGGATTTCCATTACCGAAGAGGAGTGGCAACGAGCCGATTTACAACTTACTCATTTCTTCTCCGATGACCAGTCCTATTACCCACACGTCAGTGGCGTAGACTCTGATCCTTAATTAATTACCCTGAAGGCGTACCATCGGAAGCTTTCAGCCTCCATCTACGTTCAGATTACTATGACTGTTCTAGAACACGAAAGAACAAAAAAGAAAGCTGTGTTTATTGGGGGAATGCAAATGTGGGGCCAATGCCACTTTTCTCCCTCTATTTTTAACACCCTCTACTCTACGGGCATTTCTAATGTATAGTTAAAGTCGAATATCATGGTTTAAAATTCAATATGAGAGATATACACACAAAAAAATTAATGGATCTCATATATTTCTTATTTTCATTTTCTTTTAATCATTTTAATCTCTTTTACCCCATTTTTTCTTCATCATGTGATGCGCAATGTCATATATCTATATTCTTCTTCACCATATAAATCATTATTTTAGTATTATTTTTGAATTTGTCTCTATCTTTCTTCTCTTTTTTGAATTTCCCTCTATTTTTCTTCACTTTTCTCTCTCTTCCCACTCAATTTCTCTCTCATTTTTCTCTTTATCTCTCATATTGAATTTTGAGCCATGACATTCGACTTTGACTAGGTATTAGAGATGCTCTATTAAAAGGGTCAACAAAATTACACTCAGCCCCACGCATTCTTTTCTTTGGTAGAAATTGGTGTACTACTTTGGTTAAGCATGCCCATTACGAGGAGCATCCTGAGAAATGGTTTTATCACTACTTTGGTACAGACGTAAAATACATGTCCTCGTGCTTTCTGATGATAAATGCGTAACTAAGGGAGAGTGATATATGTGTACTCGGGGAAAGGGACGAGCAATTGTAAGGATTACTTCATATAGTCGCTTAGTCATGAATTTTTTTTTTTTTTTTTTTTTTTGGTAAACTATGTTGTGTCGCTTCGTAAGTGTACCACTCTCCTCTCAACTCCTGTATAAGCAGAGGACTCTTGTAACAAGTTGCGATTAGAAATATCACATTTCACATCAATACAATCTTAATTCTATATATTTGTTATTTCACTCAGATCGCCACTTAAGCCAATATCAGAGCCTCCCATTGTCCTTTTGAAGATCTTTGTTATCTTCTTGTCCGACTTTTGATTTAAAAAAGACAACAGTGCTTTGTTTGTGGTAACATGATGGGAGCTCCCCGCTCAGAGGATAGGAAACTAAACCGAGCAAGTGGATACGACCTCAATAGTGAGCATCGTACTAAAGATATCTACATATATCGCGTTAAAAAACAGAGATTTACAAGCTAATTAAAAAGGAAAAAAAGCCATGCTTAGGAGCAAAGCACCCAAATGGAAAATCAAAAAGCAAGAGATATACCACTTTATGGCAGTGGGAACCAAACGTAGAGTTTCATTCTCTATAGGGCCAGACCCCCAAAATTTCAGAAAAATTTGTTTTTGGAAGGGGGATTAAAAAGAAGAGTAGTATTACCTAGCACCATTGTTGCTTGGCACTATATCAAGGTGACATTAAATGATAAGTTGAATTAAGTGATTAATTTATTTATTCATTTAATTTCACTTATCATTTAATGACACATTAAATGCCACTTAGACTGGTGCCAAACACTACTGGTGCTATATAGCATTATTCTAAAAAAGAATACTTTATATATATGATCTCTGCGTAACACTTCGGTATTATTCACCATGCAGCTCAATTGTCTAGGCCTCTTTAAAGTTTTTCTTCTTTCAACAGTTCGAATCTTCCTATCAAATCTTTTGCCTTTAATTTTTTTACCTTCGATTTTTTATTAAAAATCTTTACTTTACTTGCCTTTAATTTTTTATTAAAACTCTTTTCTTTAATTTTTTAAATAAAAAATTATTTTTAGTGTATAAGATTAATTTATTTTAGTTTGTTTTTCTCAATTGTATTAAATGTTACAATTTAGCTTACGCTACTAAAAAAGATCGGAAGAGCGCGTGTAGGGAAAGAGTGTAGGTAAAGCCCTGATTTCCCTAACTAAAGGTCAATACCGATGGAAGAAGGGTTGTCGAAAAGGCCGTCATTGAAGGTCACGTTACTAATGCCTTCTGACAGAATTTTCTTGTTCGTTGGTAATTTCCGACAGAGATTTTCCGTCAGAAATTTCCGAATGAAAAAGTCAACCTTCGAAAATTTTCAACAAAAAAAAACAAGCCCTTGGAAATTTTTGATGGAATGTTCGCTAACGGAAATTTCCAACATTCCGTCAGAAAATTCCTACGGACATGACAAAATTAATTATTTAATATTATTTTAAGTGACCCCGCCCATACCCTATGGCTAACCCGACCCACTAGCCTGCGCCCCATCCCATCATAGACCTGCGACTAGATCCGACCCCCTGGCCACCCTTGAACCTGCGAAGATTTAATTCCTACATATTATGGATGGTGAGTTCCCTGACCTGAAAGTTGGGGGATGAAGTCCCACCACTAGGCTGGCTCGCGTTTTTGTTGCTGTGTTGCCTGAAAATATATATAAAGTATATTCTTCAGAATTTAAAAAAAATGAATTTTTCTTTTAAAACATTGCACGTTTATTTAATTTGACATTTATTATATATTGCTTTTAAAAAAAAACTTTCATTATATATTTAAATATATGCTATACTCTAAATTTTATTTGTCTGTGCTAATTAATATAATATTTTTTATACTAATTTTCTAGATTGTAGTATTCATTGTTTTAATTAAAACTAAAAAAATTAAAACAGGCCATCTATTAAAAAGGCCAGGCTAGCTAATGTTGTTGTTATTTCTTTGCCCCATAATAAATATAAAGTAAATGTGAGTAATTTTGGCTATTTATTTAATTTAACTTTTTATTAGATATGTAAATATATTTTATATTCTAAATTTTATTTGTTTGTGTCAAAATTAATGTAAAGTTTTTTATATTAGTTTTCTACATATTATATAATATTTCATTGTCTACTAACTTTTTTTATTCTATTAATAAAAATGTGATTTATGAGATTTTTTTTTGTTTTGAAAAACCAATAAATAATTTAAAAAATTTATTTACAATCATTTTTTTAAACCTTAACCACCAAAAAACTGAATAAAATATTCATCGATTACTAAAGTTTGTTAAACTGAAATCTTCGGTTTTTTTATGCAGATTGAGATGTTCATATTTAATGTTTACGTCTATTCTGTGTTAATGATGTTCTTTGTGAGATTGTTTATGTCCGATTATTGGTTTTCCTTTTCCTTTTTTTTTTTTAAATTTTTTTAACTTTGCCACACTAGCATATTTTTTCTTAACTATAGTTTGCATTGTTAATTACGGAGTCAAAATATAAATCATTTTCTATTATATATCGGTTAACATATCTAATATATTTTTAATAGCAGCATTGTGCATATTAAACATTTATTTGGTAAAAGGGGCAAGGGGAGGGGAGGGATAATTAAAAAAATATCTTCAAATTTTTGGAAAAAATTTTAACTAACAATGTTTACAAAGAATGAAAAATTTCAAGAGCTGCAATGGAGAATCAAAAGCATATTTCCGACAGAAAGCATTCCATCAGAAAACTTGGCATTCGAAAATTTCTGACGGAAAAAAGAAGCCGTCAGAATTTTCTGACGGCAGAAAGGGGCCGTTGCAAAGTTTCTGATGGATTAAAGAAGCCATCGGAAATTTCCTACTACCACACTTGACCGTTGGAAATTTCTGACAGCTAGTTAGAAAATTTTGACTATCCGACGGATACGAAATTCTGTCAGAAGTTTCCGACAGAAATTCTTTCCGTCAGAAGCTTCCGATGATTTTTTGCCCGTCGCAAATTTCCAGCGAAACCGTCTGAAATTTTCCACGGATGAGATTCCGTTATGATCCAAAATATTTTTATTGTTCTTTTAATTAAAAAATCTGAGTGTTCCAAATTTGTTACCTATATTTTTCTGAGTAGAAAATTAATCTTAGTAACAAATAAATAATTCTTTTTCTAAATATGTCTTTTTATAGGATGAAGGTAATTATTTTGCGTATTATTTTGCCATTAAGCGAGCTATAATTATTTTACGTAATTTTTATTGTTTTATATGAAAAATAAAATTTTCTATTAAAGAAAAAATAAATACAATTTTAATATATATACTACAATAAAGGGCTCGTTTTTGAGTTTCAACTCTGGCCCCAAAATCTCAGGAACTTAGCGAAGAAATATTATTTACTTTTCAACTCACCTTTGTATTCTTAAGGAAAAGGGACAGAAATTTCAATTTCTTTCAAAGAAAAATGGTAGTTCGATCATAAGTAATAATGGACCCCAGGTGACCAACATATTTTCATAAAATAATAAAATCCTAGCCTAATTTGCCAATATCAGAGACACTGGATTGACTAGGCATTTTGTTTTTGTTTTGGGCCCGGGGTGATTTCGCGTTCATGTTTTCTTAGGCTAATTATCTCTTCTGAGTGGCTTCGAATACCGCAATTTCTGGATTAATTTCAGCACTACAATATTATTTTTTCTTTTTTCCTTATCTTGACCGATTTATATCTTGGATATTGTTTGAAACTTATTTTCTTTGGCATTTAAGGTTTATCGTTGACTCAACGAGGTTTTGGAACTTGTTTTCTATGGAATTTTAGGGTTATCGTTGACTCAACAGGGTTTTGGTTTCGTGGTTCAGCGTGATTCTATTTGCTTTCCTCATTTCAGTTTTCAGAACTTGGATTGAAAATTCGTCTCAGCTCAGATTTGTAAGAAGTACGTGAACCCTAGTCCCTTTATTTAATATACATGCTTGCAATCGCCAGAGAAATGATTCTAAATTCTACAACTCTCGGGTATATTCATAATTTACTGGATTCTTCATTCTAATCTAATTCTTTTGAGTTGGCATTATTGTATAAAGAATAAGTTTAGATGGGTCAATCAACAGAGTAGCAATTTTACTGCACTCTATGAGCATAAATGGAAAAACTGAAAACTGGCATGTTTTACATGTAGCTTAAGGGGGAAGATTTTCTAATTTTCATACTTTGGAAGTTGTTTCTGATTTACATTTATGCCTTTGCATATTTGATTGTTCTCTCTAATTCTTTGCTCATTGTGCTATTTATGGATCTCTAATGATTCATTCATAACTTTTAGAACAATGCAAGCGTATGTGCAGTTTCTTGAAAAAAGTTTCAGTATCTTTTAACATTTTTCTTTAAGAATCCTTCAATTGTATCCTTCAATCCTTCAGTATCCTGTGATTTCTTAGTTTTTAATTATGCAATTTCTTAGTATTTAATTATGGAATATATTTATTTATTTATTTATTTTGAAAGAAGAGATTTTGTTCATTGCTTGTATCCAAATAAAGTACATGATGAAGGATGGTACGAGGGTTAACAAAATAACGAGTAAAGCTTGGCATAGAACCAGCTGCGCGAGTCAGAGCATGAGCAACCTGATTCGCAGACCAGCGGACCGAAGAGAACGCTACATTAGTAATATCCTTAGAGAGTTCTTTATTGTAATGACCTGAGTTCTAGGCATCCGAGACACTACTAAAATTCTTTTCAATTTCTTTTAAAGGTGCAGAAGACTTTAACATCAGTATAAATAAATGCGGAACATTTTTTTCTTTAAAATAACATAATATATTTCATAAATAATTTATAATAAATCCAAACAATTTAAATATAACTATCATAAAAAATATCCAAACTTTGAGAAAATAACATTGTCAATAAAAATTCAAATAACAGAAACCTTAACAATTAAACTTTTATTTATTTCCTTTCTTTCAATTTCCATCCCCCGTCGAGTCACTGTCAATTCTAGGACCTGAAATATTTTGAAATAAAGAGTGAGTGTTTCAAAGAAACACTCAGTAGATTCCCGCGCACTAATTTTTAAACATGCAATCTGTACTATGCAATTAAACACATGTACACATGTAAGTTATACCAGTGGGCGCGCCAAAATGTCGGAGCCTAGCTTCCAATTAAGGTGAGCTAGGTCTGTGAGCTCTCGGTTACGGTGAGATAAGTCTGTGGGCCTGCCAAAATGGCCGGCTAAGCTTAGAGCTCCTAATTATGGTGAGCTAGGCCCGTGAGCTCCTGATTAAGGTGAGCTAATTATGCGCATACTTTCATACAAATATCATAAATTACATAAGCACATGCATATTCACATAAAATGTAATTGCATTATATCTTCATGAAAATGTGTGCACATAACTTTAGAAAAACAACTTTAGTAAGAAATCTACCTTAAATTGCTTTCCTTTTCGAGTTTGAACTTATGGACAGTCAATTATGCATCAAGTCACACGTCTCATCTAGTAAATAAACAGCTAAAGTTAGAAATTTTGAAAAATATTTAAAACTGAATAAATGTACTGAACTAAGTCTTAAACTTTGAAATTTTGGGTAAAACAAGCAAACTTTAAAAGTTTTGGCCTAAAACACAACTTAGTAGAACGTTTTAGGATAAAAATTCATTTTTCAAACCATTGGGACTAAAATAGAGTTTTTTCAAAACTTGAGGGACTAGAATGGATTAAACTGGAACTTTCGTGGCTGAAACGAGCTACTTAATAAATTCAGAGACTAAAATCAACTGGAATAAATTCTTGAGACTGGTTTGAAACAAACAAGAAACACAAGGACCAACTGAAGGCTTGGAATTTAGTTGAGGAATAAAATGATCATGATTGAAACGTGGGGAGCTGAATATCAAATCAGAATTCATAAGAATCCCTAATCCAAAATAAAATTTTGTCCCAAATACAAAAGCAGGGAATCAGACGAACCGAGGGCAGAGACGACGAGTAAGTCTGATGGGTTTTGACCGGTGACAATAAAGAGAACTGGGTTCGGTCGATAGCAGAGAACGGGTAATGGGTTTGCGAGTTGATTATTGGCGTCCGGTTTAAGAGTAGAGAGCGAACTGCAGTGGAGGTTCGAGCTCAAGAAAATAAAGGTTGAGCTATGCTTTGGGTTCGCGAGAGGGATGGGGTCGAGGTTCATTCGATATGGGTGTCGCGGTCTGGGAAATGGAGGGCGCGATGGAAGAGAGGGTCTATAGAGGCTGGTTCGAACGAGGAGGTCGCCGGTTCAAGGAATGGACGCTGTAGTGGCGTGGGTTCGACTGAGAGGGAGACGATGGGTTCACGAACGGCGGCAGAAACGGTGAGAGTTTCGCAATTCAGTTCATTAATCTCGGCCAACAAAAGAGTTCGCGTGGGGTTTGGCTGACAGAGGTGAAGGCAGAGGTTTGAATCGCGGTCGGGTAATGGCCAAGGTGAGTTTTCCGGTGGGCTTTTAATTAAGGTAAGCTTCATAGGTTCTTGGGTTTCGATTTTGGTTTCAATTTGGGAACCATCTGGGTCTGAAAGAAGTGGTTCGGTGGCTGAATGGTGGTTAATCGGAGTCGAGTTCGGGAGTTTAAACAGAACCAGTGGTGGCTACTGTATAGTATGCATATTGCATGTAGGGATGGATCTAGGATTTTCAATAGTACTGAACAAATGGGGGTTGGAAGGGGGTAGAGCCCTTTACGTGGGTTCCCTGAAATTTTATTTTTAATACTATAAATTTTTAAAAATAAAATTGTACTATAAATGTTAGAATATATAAACATTTAAAAAAAATATTTGATATACTCTCTTTTGTAAATTAGGGTAAATCAAGCTTGAAATAAGATAATATTATCTAAAATACACAAATTACAAACATATATAATAATTTTAACTGCTATTTATCTATGAATGGCAAAAAAAAGTTGATATTATAACATAAAAGATAAACGAATCTTCATTCTCTTAGATACATGATAGAATAGATAATAAGTAAGAATTGAGAATATTTACTGTGATAGAGGAAGTAAAAATTGTTAAATAATTTTTTACTTATTTATTTTTTTTATGGAAAGTAATGCTCATTTATTTTAATAAATTTTACATAACTAAAATTTATGTGTTTCAAAATTATATTACTTAACAATAGAAATATATGTAAAAACTTATTATAAAATATAAATAATAATAATAAAAAATAAATAAGAGGAGAGGGAATAGGGTGGAGAAGTGTACTTGCAAAAAAGTCAAAAAAAGAAAAATGGATGGAAGAAAAGAGAAAGGTTGTCACTTGTCAGTCATTTTTTAGAATCCTGCAACTACTCTCAACCCAAAACCTTCGTCTTCCTCCTTTTTTCTCTGCAAAATACTGCCATTTTTAAAGCTTCAACTGAAAAAAAAGGAAAAAAATGGCTGGACCGAGCTGCATGGCAATGGCTGGACCCATTAATAGATCCGTCCATGTATGCATATATAACATACCTGAATGTAAAATTCTGACAGAATTTCTATGTATGTCAACCGAAGAAGGAAAATTGCTACTCTCTCTGTTTAATATAAATGATATAGCCGAATGTGCAAGTATATGTAAACGGGAGTGTTTGTAATGAATGTAGTGTCTGTAGGAATGGCAATGGGGCTGGGGCAGGTTCGGGGCGGGCATGCCTTCCCCCGCCCCCGCCCCATTAAGGAATCCCCCGACCCGTACCAATCGGGTACGGAGCGGGGAGATTCAGGGCGGGTACAAAAAAAAAATACCCGTAAACCGCCCCATTAAGAAATACGTAAAAAAAAAAAAAAAAAGGGCTGTTGAGATGCAAAGTGTAAACTATGATTATTAATAAACTTTCTTTATCACAAAAGCCAGCATAATGACCACAATCAACCATGATTATTGATGCCAAAATCAAAAAGTTTAAATCCAAATCTTTAACAGTCCCCTTTTCTTTTGTTTTTTGCCCCTTCTTGATCTATTGTTCATGGCCTACTTATTTTTCACTCCTTTTTCACTCCTTTTTGTGTTTTTGCTTTTAAGTGCATTGGAACCTAATTTGAAGCTAAAAACTGAATTTCTTGTTTTATTTTTTTCCCCAAACATGATCTCCAAACATTCGATATCAAGCTTATCTTCACTATCCAAACATGCTCGCTACAGAGATAACCAAGCTTCCATTTCAACATACCTCCATCAAAGTATTTTTTACCATTATACTTAACATGACAATAACAAAACACTCAATTTATTCAAAAATTAAAATTGCTGAAATAACAATTTAATCAAACATATACTAATCAAACATTCTATAACAATTCTAACTGAATCAAACATATACATTCTATAACACTTAATCAAACATTCTAACTGAAATAACAATTCTAAGTCCAAGGTCCCATATACATTCTATAACAATTAATCAAACATTCTAAGTCCAAGAATCAAAATCCTATAAACATTCCTTAACACTTACACTATCAAGAAATAAAATTGCTCAAAACTAAACTAAATAACAAGAACAAAGCAGCAAACCAGCAAGGCTGTCTACGAAGGAGAAATCAGAATGGAGATGGAGTACCGGAGCTGGAGGACTGGAGAACGCGAATCTGCGGCTGTCTGCAAACGCCGGACAGAACCGCGAGCTACCGGCAGGGAAGGAAGTCAAGGCACGGCGAAAGCAACAGGCGCGCGGGCATGGAACCAAGAGCACTGACGCGCGGCGCGGCTGCGAACGGATCCAAGACACAGCGACACTGGCGGCGAAAGGAGGACGGGGAGAGGCGCGGTGAACGGAGGGTCTAAAAATAGATGGACTGCTGGCTGCTTGACTGCTTCTCAGCTTCTGGAGGGGGAGTCGACTTTGATCGGATGAAAGAGACTAGGGTTTGGAAATTGTAATGGTTTGTCAATTTTTTTAAATTAGTTTTTGTTAATTTAAGCTAAATTTTGAACTATTAAAAGTGAAAGTTACCAAAAAGAACATTTGCTAAGGCGTGTGTTAAATCTATTTTTGGCATCAGGTTCGAAACCTCACAGGGCAAAATATTTTTACCAAAATTTTTTTACAAAAAAAAAAAAAAAAAAAAATTCGGGTAAAGGGGTCGGGGCGGCCACTACCCGTCCCCGCTTCGTTAAGACTTTGGGGTGAAATTCTTCGCCCTGTACCCATCCCGATACTTAACGGGGCGGGTACCCGCGGATAACGGATAATGGGTACATAATTGCCATTTCTAAGTGTCTGTATGAAAGCAGAGTGGGGAGAGTATCTGTAGAAGCTGGGTTTTGTTTCTATGAATTTTGTTGAATTTCTTTGCTGAGTCATTTATGTATATACACTATATACATATTGTAATCTGGGATGGGAACGTGTGAGAAATTGAGGGGAGGATTGAGATTGTAGAAAATCAGGGGAAGAGGAGATACTCAACGGTAGCATCAGTTGCAACATATATCATATTGAAAATCTGATATTTTCAACGTGTCTTAAAAATTGATTAAATTGGTAGAATTTGCCCAAAGCTTGTTTGGCTAGGTTAAATCCAATTTGGGCTTCAAATTGGGCTTAGTCTTTAGGCTTTGAAATCAAATAATTAAACTTGGGCTTTGAATTTAAGAATAACAATAAAATTTGGGGTTGAATAAATAGGGCTTAGACTAAATTTGGGCTTAAAATTTGTTGAACTAAAAATGAAAGTGGACTCAAATAATTTAGAAGATTTGATGTTCAATAACATTTGGGCTCACCATAGCTTAACTGAAATTGGGCTTGGAATTTTCTTAGATTAAAAGGAATAAGAATTTGGGCTTAAGTACTAATTTTTGAACGTTAGACTAAAAGTCGGATAATTATTTAATCCAACACCAAATTGGACGTAGTACGCAAATGTTTGGAGAATATTAAATAATTAGGCTTAAGGTGGAAATCCAATTACAAACATGTGTTTCCTTTAAAATAAAATTGATGAGCGGTGCGAATTTCTTTAAAATCTTTATCGTGACCAATATTAAAATAACGGATTAGGGTGGTAGTGACGTTTTTAAATTCTTTTAAAGCTTTAAATACAAAGTTTTCATTTAAGAAAATTTGGTCACTACATTTACAATCTTCAAGGATCAGACAAAAGGAAGAAAGGCCAGTTGTGCATTCCGAAGAGCTTCAAACACTGCTAAGGCATCCACTTATGTGATAACAACGTCGATATTCCTCTCTTTTGCTCACAACAATGCTTCCCGAACTCCTGGAATTTCCGCCATCTTTGCTTCAAAGTTGCCGTATAACTTCACTGTCTTTGCTCCCAAGATGCAGCCATCAGAATCTCTCAATCTCATACCAAGACACCAAAATCTGTTCACGCAATATTCCGAGTGGGACTCCTTCTATTGGTTATATACATAAGAGATGCTAGGGAAATAAGTTGATTTAGCTTGCCATACCACCTCATTCTGGTTGTGCCGCAATGCCCAACAAATCATAGCCATGATTTCCCATTCTTCCTTTCCCAGTTTTCCAAATGAAACCGAAAGCCATTCTTTGAAATTTGTACTATTAGCTGCTAGGAGGCCAATTGAAGAGGCTGTCCACACCCGCCTTGTAACATCACATTCAACAAGGCAATGGAGGGTTGTTTCTTCCTTAGAAAGGCAGAGAGGGCAAGGAATCTTCAGAAAGGGCTCTCCACAAGAATTTTTGACGTTTGGTCGTACCTTTAGATCTCCCGAACAATCTTCCATATATTCTATCAACTGGTGGGATGTTTTGTCCATGACGGTCAATAGAAGCCAGTTTATAAGCAGCCGTTGGACTCAAATTGCCAGCTTAGTCTATCTGCTGATGCTCTATTATTTGTTGGAATTTATAAGATCAAGGCCTTATCTCTCGCATTAAACAGATCATTAATAACATCAATTTCCCAAACCGGTAAGCTTGGCTTTATGAGCTGATTCATTGTAACGTTCTCTTTTCCCGGTAAAATTTCTGAAGTGATTAAGACATGTTGGTCATCCATTAGCTAAGGATCTCGCCAAACTCTAACCATCGTGCCATCATCAATTTGAAACCGAACCCTTTTCTCAATAAGTGTTGTGCATCTAGAACACCCCGCCATACAAAACTGGGATTGTACCCACTCTTGGCCTCAAGGAAAGTAGAGTTTGGGAAGTAGCGGGCCTTAAAGACTTTTGTATGGAATGAATTTCTTCGGTATGAGTATTTTACGTTTATTCTTAGAATTTCTTTTTCTTTCTATTCCTTTTTTGAATTTTTTTATATATTTACTGAATAGATGATGTAGTAAATCTTCCTTTTCTGTTTTTTAATTTATTTTTTCTATTCCTTTTCTCTTCCTTTTCGGCTTTATGGACTCGACAATTTTATAGTTAGTTTGACACTTCAAATGTGCATCCAGACAAGTGGTTGAAAAAACATAAAAATTGATAACTGAGTTGAAGATATAAACGACCTAAGGTATAAAATGAGAAACTAAGTTGATGATTAGTAGAGAATTTAGTTTGTTTATCTTGCAACCCGCTGTTCGCAGCCAAGACGTTCTCACCCTCTTTCTCTCTCTGCTTGATTTGTGCCTCAATGGGTGTTCTCATCCTTATTCTCTCTTTTCCTGATCTGATGCTTATGTATTTTTTTATTTATTATTATTAATATTTTTTTGAAATTATAAGGGCTTGTTCTGTTTATTTTTTTGAATTCATTTTGAGTCTTGTCTTTTAAGTGTAAATATTAAGTAAAAGACTAATTTTATTTCCCTTGTTTTGAGTCTTTTCAAATTTTTAAACTAAAAAACCTAAAAGGACAAAATGTCATTTCCCTCGTTTTGAGCATTTTAGTTTAAAACTTTGAAAATGCTCAAAACAAGAGAAATAAAATCCTTATTTTACTTAATATTTACTTTTGAAAGACAATACTCAAAATGAATTCAAAAAATATAAACACAACAAGCCCTAAGCCTTTTTTGAATGGATCATTGTTTTGTGCTTGCAGGACATTTCAAGTTTTGGAAGAAAAAGGCAATTGGCATAATTTTAGCAAACATTTCAGATCCCATCTTGGTTCCAATAAGAGGATCGGTAGTGAATTGCTCTTTTCTTCCTTTGATATGTCTTTAATGAGCTGTAATTATTATTCAAATATGGTGACTTCTACTGTGCTATGCATTCAATGTTTCTACCAAATTTTCTATAGAAACAGATCGGGGCTCCGAGTTTAGAGCCCGACCACCAATTACAGGGGGCCACGTGTATTTTACACGTGGCGGGCTCTAAACTCAGAGCCAGATCTGTTTCTATAGCCGGACTGATGTTTCTACTATATATTTGACATCATGATAGTCATTTTTGTGTGATTCCTCTCCGTGGATAATGAGCAATGGTCCTCTCTTTCACTAATCTATTTGTTGACTAATACATGTTTACGGTTACTAGGATTCATTTTTTTTTTTTGAAAGTACAATGACAAATCTACATCATATCTGGGATGGCGGAAAAACCCGATTCGCTCCATAACCCAATGAAACCTATCGGTTTGAGAAAAAAATTCTGATCCGTGGATCGGTAGAGCAAATCGTGGTTGATTTTGCGATCCGCCAAAGGTTCACGGATTGGATCGGATCAAGGTCAAAATGATCCGATAGACGTTTTTTTTTTAAAAATCCTTAACTTCAGATTGCAACCAACATTCAATAACACCCAAACACCCAGTCCTTTGATCCACCCAATTTTGAACCTTAAAGTCCCAGATCCCTCTTCGTCCCTCACGCACGGCCTCCGGCTCACCGCCTCCAGCCACCTCAATCACCAACGTCGACCAATAGAACGCGGTCCTCCTCTCTGGCTCCCTTTTCACTGGATCCGTTGCTTATCTTTTTGCAATCATCGCCGTCTTCCAGAACTGACAGCCAAGGTATCAACTGACATAAAGTTTGCAACAATATTTCGCTGTGCTTATGAAGTTAACATCAAACCAGCTTAGTGTCCCCACCTAAGGTTTTGTACAATGGTAGGTCTTTTGTGCTTATATTAACCCTTGGATTTACAGTATCTGTGTGATTCGAACCATCATCCTAAGATAATTTTAATACTTACGAAATTCTCTCTACTTGTATAATTTACATGTGGAAGTTTCTTACGGCACTGATGTCTATTTTAAGGAATTTACTTTCCCAAAAAAAAAAAAAGGGGAAAAACAATGGCAGAAAGCCTGTTTAAGATGTTAACATCAAACCATTAATGATGTCATTAAACTATCTATCTAGTTGAACGATGAGTTTATATTGGATGATGCCAACTTGCCATATTAACTTTTGACTATTGAGGTTACTTTTGGTTATGCTATGACTGTGTGGCCTATCGGTGTATGACTTTTGCTTTCTATCTATTAAACTATAATTTAACTTCGTTGATAGTTGATACTTAATATGTCAATAATTTCATTTTACCGTTAAAATTGATTGTAGTGTAATCTATGGTGTGAAAACTAAGTTAGGGGATTAGAGTAATGTAACGTATGGTGTTTGAAAAAAAAATCATGGGTTGGTTGGTGAATTGCAATCTTAATCCGATTCTATTTGCTTTGATCCACAAGTCGTGGATCGTGGAGTAGATCATGGTTTTCTAAATCTTTCGTGGAGCAATATGGATCAGTGCTAATCTGCCCTGATCCGATCCATTGTCATCCCTAATCATAGCAGCACAAATGTGCATAGATATTTATTATACTGGAATATAGCGTTCAGAAAATCAACTATACAAATCCACATATAATGAGAATTCACACTATAATAAAATTTTGAAAATACCCTATATAAAGGAATCTAACTTGGGACCTCTAGGCCCCAGTACTCCAGCCTCGCCCCCTAACCAAATATTATTGAGATTCATTTTATTAACAAGAAATACATGTTTTTTTTTTTTCTAATTTTGTGTTGTAATTTTTTCAGTAAATATGTAAGATGTTCAACACATTATTAAAGTTACATATAATATTTTTTAAAAATAATAAAAACGCAAAGCAGTCGTAAAAGTTTTAGAAAACTTTTAATGAAAGTCTATACGATTTTCTAGAAGTGCCAAAAAATTGTAACTGTCTTCCATAATTTAATGAATGAATGAAAGTCTATATAATTCTTCCAAGGATTTTCTAGACCAATCTACCGTTCTTTTGCTAACTTCAACACTAACCCTAGACCCTGGGGGTTGTGTTGGGAGAATCCTCTAGACTATAGCCTCCTTCATCTGTCTATCGATAAAAATTGCATGTAGATCTTCATTAAAACATTCGGGTAGATCCCCTAAAATAGTTATACACTCCAAAAATTACTAAATATTTGCTTTTATGCCATTGAGATTCGGGGTGAGAAGTAACATTCCTAATAAACTGTATAAAACTATCACAAATTTTTTGCATTGTACTATGGAGTTGGGACTCTCTAACGCCCCTTTTTTCAGTGCAGTTCCGCCTAAAGTTAAAAAAAAAAAAAAAAACTCATTCGTCTCAACCTAGGAACATAATCCAACACTAGGCCTTCTACAAGCCTACCTTCTCCACAAACCAAGAGAGGGGTGCAGAATCAAATTTTGATAATTTGATTATCAAAATCCGATCTTTCTAATTTCAAAACCATGCTTTCGTCCATAAGGATATAAAATGCCTGATTTTTTCTCCATGCAGAACTTCTACTTTCTATATATTACTTAACACTGTGTATAGTTTTCCCTTTCTTTTTTATTCCTGTAGACATGGATGATGTTTTACTTAAGTAGCAGTGTATCTCCCATTGTTATACTTGCATAGAAGATTCTTTAAGAGATCCTTGGCTTGATATATAGTTAATAGTCCAAATACCTGATAAAGTGTTTTCTCATATGCTGAGTCTTTTTATAGCAACTTGCTTGGTACTCTTTCACATCAACTAAGAAAGATAAATTGCCACGAGTTAGGCAATAGTATAAGATAATGCCAAATCTAAACAAGTTCTCAACCTCAGTATCCTCGCTAGCTCATTATACGAATCAAGTTAGCTTTTCACTCCCCAGTTTGCTTTGTTTTTCTTTTGTGTAGGTTTTGGACAACTTCCTACTGGCTTTTTGTCATTGATATTTCAATGACCAGAAAGGTGTACCCTTGTGATAGGATTGTACATATTCAGCACTATATTTACCCCTCTTGCATGTGGCTCAATATCTACCATTTCCACCAGCCTTTTGCTTTTGTTTGTTTCTCACTTACTGAGCTTCTCAGCCACCCAGATTACCCGTTATACATTTATTCTTGTTCAACTATCTTTCCCTTTAACTTAATCCAACCAAACTGCCTTGTTTATAATCCCGCTCTATTACTTTGAGTTTCATTCATTCTCACTAAGCAAAATGAAACCGATTTTCTTGCCAAATAGAAAACAACCACTCGCTTGGTCAGGAGACCCTCATATTTCCCTGATTTTCAATCGTAAGGAGGAACATACGCTCTTTATCCCTGACTTCAAGGTGGATCTTGCAGAAACGTATGTCGACATGCACCAAAGCATCTTTAACTACTTCATTGTCGCCAATAACATCGACGAGAACACTCCAAAACCATTGAAGAAACTGTACCAAGAAGCCTTTCAGGCGGTCTTTGCATTCCCAAAAGAATTTGTGTTTGCTTAACCCAGCTGCCAAAGATTTTGATGATTTTGTTGACGAAGTGCTTAAATGCGATCACTTTGGTATGGACCCTATTCAATGTTTCCATGAGACTGAACGAAGAATCATGGTAGGAGGAAGTCTTTACCCTTAGAGAACGATTCCCCAACATACATAAAATGAGATTCGAGAGATTGTCCTTATGCAACATGTCAAGTTCGGCAATCTTAGTCTAGATGACCAGTTAACTCAATTGCCATAAAAAGAAGAAGTCAGAAATTCAAAGAGAAGCAGCCGGCATTAAAGATTTTAGTTGGTTTGATGAATTTCCTCACATTTTGACAAATAATGAGCATCAAACAAGCTCTTAATCCCCCAACCCCTTCACCTAAAACAAAATCCGTTTAGTGCATAAAAAAAGAGGGCATTCCATTAAATGGTAAATTCTTCCCTAGTCCCTATCTTCATCCCTAATCGATTTCTTGCACTCCGAATCCCTCGCCGTCCATCTCTCTTATAGTCACTGTACTCCAAACCGATATTCGTCCCTCTCTATCAATCTCATTCGATGAACTCCACTCCTTAATCCTTCCCCTGTCAAGATTTCTCTCTTTATCCCGATCTAGCATTCATTGTCTTCATTCCCTTGCCATTTCTTGCTGCTATAGTCGGCCCCATTCCTATCAAAGGCATTGCGTGCAATTTGCTAGAGAAATTGAGACGAGATTCGATTTCAATGCATACAAATACTGCTAGAGTTTACAGGAAACCTAAATTAGTTTCTTGATTTAATTTTTCTAGACATTCTCATCATTTTTTAATTAGTTGATTAATTGATTCTCTCTATTTGAAGTAAATAAATAATATTTGGCTATATATATATCATGACTAACAATCTTGACATGTTATATCTGATCTCTTCTTGATTAGTCTGCATTGATATCCTTTTTCCTAATCAGTCCAAGTTCCAAACTAATATTATAACTACTAAGATGAGATATACTGATATAGTGATTGTTTTATCCAGAAAAAAATACTTTTAAGGTTTTAAAATTTGAAGGTTGTTGTATGTGCAAAAAATATTATGAGGTTGCTTCAGGTTAGATTTTTTATGTTTTCGTCTTTAATTCATATGCTAGGAATTACAACAAAAAGGGGAAAGAAATTCATTTTATATGATCTTGATTCATATAAACATATGAATAAGCATTTGCTATATGATCTTGATTCATCTGTTTTTGTATTAGTTTGAATTTTTATAATAATACAAGTTAGTGATCAACATTTCCTTTTTCTTTTTCCCTTTTTTTTAAAGGGAGTAATCAATTTTTAAAATTAACTTGAAATATTGATGTTAATATTAAGCTGAGATGTAGTAATTCATAGAAAGGGTTTAGGAAACTAAGGGTAAATAATTATCAATTAGTTTTTCGCGCATGTATAAATCATCTCAATGGTTCAGCCTTGCCTTGATTATGTATGTTATTTATAGTTTTATATTTCACATTAAACAACAATGTTCCTTTGTGAAACTAACACCCGTTGATAGCATTTTTGGCTAGTGATTTGGAATTAATGGGTAATATTAGAGAATAAAGCCGTAAATAATAAAGTCTCAAAAATAAAGTCTTGCATTAGTTTGTTAATGGTATGTGTAATATTGTCCACCATAAGTGGAAATATTTCTGGTTTATTTTTTAGTTACTGATGAAGAGATTATGATGAAAGTTGGTTATAATCCTCAGCCTAGTCGGGTGTTTGCAGCGGCCAACGCACTTTGTGATCCATTGATCCCTTGTCATAGATAATCAGATAAAAAAATGAAGAAGAAAGAAAACCGGGGGCAAAAAAGAAACAACGAAAGAAAGGGGGGGAAAAAAAGAAAAGACGCACTATAAAGCCTTGGGATCCTAATTCAATATGGTGTGTTATATCTCCCAATTTTGGATGGTACTAATACAAACTGGTAACTGTTTTATTCGAAACAGTCTCTCTTCTGGAAATTAATAAAGAACATTTTTTCAACATTCTTATGATTAAGCTTACATATATCTCTTTTCGAACTGAAGCATTAATTCCTTTACTTTTTCTAGTCTTTTCCTTTAGGTTTTTATGCATTAATTGACAAATTATATTAGAATGTTGCATGCCAAGTCTAGATAAAGTTTAATACAAAAGGATCACATTGAACCTTTTTTGTGGACTATTATCTATAGGGATGGCATTGGCAAACAAGAAAACCAATGATAATTCAACCTGGTGAGGATCAGACTATGTTGCTTGCGATGACAATTGACAAAGACCAAGAAACAAAACAAGCCTACCAACCTGCTTAACAAGTCCATCATGAGGAAAGAGTTTAGCCAAATGGCGAAAGCTTTTTCTAATCAGCTAGGTAGTCCATACTGTAGTTTAATTGTACGCCTCACATGCTTATGCTTAATTGCTTGACTGCATATATAATATTTGTTGAGTTAATACTTTGGAAATATTTATTACATGATTTTAATATGTTTGACACCTTGTTCTTATTCTGTTGATCGTAGGTTAATAGTTTTTGATAAAAATGTTACTTTGCACGTGCCTTGTAATTGATGTAAAAATATGTAGAATGTGATTAAATAAATTAATTTATGGCCTAATATAATTTGTGTGTGGTTTCAAGTTGTACGTACTAATACAAGATAGATTATCTTTGCTGATTATATTAGTCTTCATAAAATTATATATTTGTAATAGGGCTTCTTAGTTGATATAGCTTTATATCTGTAATAGCTTTAATCTTTGCATATAACCTATTTCTTTTCTTTTCTTCTCTTTTTTGCTAGTTTGACATTTTTATCTATATTCAAACGGATTGATATCAATATGTGAAATGAATATATAGAATATGAAGGTTTCACTTTCTGAACAATTATTTTGTTGTAATCTCACTTTTCTACTATTTTTCTACACTTTGTTAGGTCACTTACCCATTCATTGATTTAATAATGATGGCCATCATCATACTTGAAAGGTTCCTTTAAAATCTGGGATACTTGGAAGCTTGACTGAGCTATTTTTGCTATAACATGATAGATTTGTTCTAGTTGTGGTGTTGAGTCATAATCCTTCTTACTCAGGGCAGGGTCGGTGGGGGCCCTCGGGTTTGGGGTTCAAACCTTTTGAGAAACACGTCCTTTCCTTATCTCATATTCCTATAATTCACCTTTTATGAGAGTAGGTGGCAGATAACTATGTCTAGAGATGTATAATGAGCCGACCGGCTCGTAGCTCGTCTTAGACGGGTCAGTTTTGGCCAAGCCTCAAAATTGAGGCAAGGCTCGAGCCGAGCCGGCCGGCCAAGTTCATTTGGCCCGTGTGGGTTGGCTTGTATCTATGGGCTTAAGAGGAAAAATAGCCTTTTATATTATATTTTTTGGTATTTTCTTAATAAAAAGTTAACGAGTCGAGCCGAGCCCAGCCAGGCTCAGCGGCTTGGCTGGGCTCGGAAAAAGCTCGAGTTAAAACTCTAACGGAGCCTAATTTTTGTTTGACAATCTGAGCTGGGCTCAACTCGGCTCGGGCTTTTTTGGCTCCAAAAAGCTCGACCTGAAACAGAGTAGAGATTTTAGGCTCGTAAGCCGACTCGACTCGGCTCTTTTACATTCATAACTATGCCATATTTGGAGAAGGCAGCTCTAGCAAGATTGAGTGTTGTGTATGAAGCCTTAAAATAGTCAAATTTTGCGGAAAAAAGAGACGCGCAGGCATGTTGTGGTCCGTGGTATAAAGAGAATGAGCAAAAAGGATAAAACAATGTTGATTTTAAGTTATTTTAAGTTTTAGGCCGATAGTACTTTATGCTTTTGCCGAACTTATATTTAATCTTTTATTAGAATGCATGCAATTTTAGTTGGATATTGTTTATAAATACATTTCTATATTTATTTTTGTAGTATTTTAAGAATGATCGCGACGAGTTTGTGTAAATCGAAGAAGAAACAATAAAAGAACGTTAGAACTTTTCGGCGCGAAGACCCCAGAAAGATTTCGTGATTTCTTTTTAGGGAAATCACTAGTCCCACCATTGAGCAATCCACACAAGGATTTTCGCTCTATTTCCACTATACAAAGAACCAAATTACAACGGCAAAGAGTTCGAAATTACACCAAGAAAATAACTCCTCAAACTCTAATATGAAATCAAGATGGTAATCCATCAACTATCTCACCAAGAAGCAAACTCTCTAAAAGATTACAAAGGAATACACCAAGTAAACAAATCTGGAAATTTAGAGAGAAGAGATTAGAAAGAAGAATTTTAACCCTAAGAAAAAGTATTCTGCGTGAATCTGCCTTCCCAAATAAAAGAAGAGTGATATATATATATATATATTAAAATATTAAAATCCAATGCTCAAAGTGATGTCACATGTCAACATCCAGTTAAAAGAAAAAGTATTCTGCGTGAATCTGCCTTCCCAAATAAAAGAAGAGTGATATATATATATATATATAT
>CAVNYN010206284.1:0-11857 GCA_963692815.1 Nyctanthes arbor-tristis | reverse complement strand
CGGCGGATTTGAAGGCTTGGAGGGCTACAATGTCAGAGGGAAGGGTTGAGGAATTGGCAGAAAAGATAGAGGAAATGGAGAGAGTGAAGAAGAAGATGCAGAGGGTAGATTTAGGTTTGGACATGGTGAAAATTGGCAAAGAATTTGGCTGTAGGAGTTCTGGTTTTTTCAAGTGATGTGAACCGGTCTGGGAAGTGGGGCCTTTTCTATTTGTTCACAGTCAATGCAGCAATACTCGGCGAGTCGACCAATGTGCCGCCACTAGAGAGAGTTGGGAACATTTTCAATGTATATTCTTGGATATTATTTGGTGGTAAAGAGGGGAGAGGCAGAGTGGAGATGATTATAGGGATGGCAACAGGGGGCGGGTCGGGGTTGGGTTTGGCTTCTCCCAACCCCACTCTGATTTTTTTTACCCCGCCCCGATCCCCGATTGAATCGGGGCGGGGCGGGGAATGGAAAATCCCCGACCCTAATTCGAAATATATTTTTTTTTTTAGTTTAGAATACATGCACGCAAAATATTAACCCAAAAAGACACATGTATAAGAAAATTATTTAAGCCATGCACAAGATAATACCTATTACTTCAAGAAATGTATATCACAAGTATCTAACTTTTATAATAAATTGGCCTCATTCTACTTTTATATACTTCCAATGTGGGATGTCTTCTCATGTTGATGTTAAGGTAAATGGAATCCCACATTGAAAGTGAAGTAAAACAAAACTAGAATATTGTGTATAAAAATGGGCCGATCAACTTATACATGGAAATTATTTAGGTCATGCATAAGACACGGCCATTAGCCTAATGCACATTTGTCACAAGTATCAACTTTTATAATAAGTTGGCCTTATTTTACTTTTTTATAAATCCGATGTGGGATGCCTTCCAATTTTGATGTAGAATGGAATCCCACATCGAAAGCGAAATAAAATGAAGCCAGGATATAATGTGTATAAAACTACACGACGCTCTTCCGATCTCTTAAAATAATAATGTTTGAGACCTAATTAATAAATAATAATTAAGTAATTTTCATACAAATAATAATTTATTGAGACCTAATGATGTTATATAAAGTTTTTTTTAAAAAACAAAAATGAAAAAAACGTGTTTCGGGGCGGGGTCGGGGCGGGGGATCCAAAACCCGTCCCCGCCCCGTTAGCGATTTGGGGCACAACTTTGTGCCCCGTCCCCACCCCGTTTCCAATCGGGGCGGGTCCCCATTGGGTTCGGGTTTTCGGGTTAAATTTGTCATCCCTAGATGATTATTTGAATATTGATGAGAATAAGTGTAGAAAAAAGGAGAAGGAAATGAAAGTGTATTTGAAGACCTTACATTTGACGCGAGAGAAGAAAAGTGAGGAAAATATAGTATAAATGAGTGAAAAGTGATTAAAAGAAAAAAATTAAAGAAAATAAGAAACACAAGGGATCCATTAAATTTTTTTTAGTGTCTTTCTCTCTCTTTTTAAGACCACAACCAAAGACTTCGAGTAAGGGGTGGGCACCAAAACCGAAAAACCAAGAAATCGGCCCTAACCAAGCCGGCTGGATTCGGTTTTTCAGTAAACGGATCGGTTGGCTACTTGGAGAAGGCTAAACCAAGTAGAGCCGGTTCGGTCTACTTAAAACCGAACTGGAAGAACTGGTTCAGTTAAACTGGTTTCGACTGATTTTTTTTTCAGAATTCAGTCTTATTTACGCTCACATTATCAAAATTTTAAAATACCAATTTCTCTTAATCAGATTTGGGCAAGAGCTCGGATGGAAAGAATGAGGAGGTAAGGAGATATTTGAGGGTTTCTTCAAGGGTGGTTGCCTCTCCCCTACTCAGTGATTTCTGCCATTGATTGACTATCAGACAACCCTTGAAAACTCTGTATATCTATGTAAAATGTATGTATATATCTATACATCCAGAGAAAGAGAGACATGGGAAGCCAGTTGTACACCGTGGAATTTCAGTAGATCTACACATGTCTGTATATATATATACATCCTAATTTTATTGGCTTACTTCCCTTCAGCCACCGCCTCTGCTGCTGACCACCACAGCCTCAGCAGACAATGTCAAGAGAGAATAGAGAGAAAGAACCGAGAGAGATGGAGAACCAAGAGAACTTGCTGCTTCTTGTTAGATTTTTCTTTTTCCTCTTTCATTTTAGGCTCTACAATTGGCTCATTAAGGTAATTAAAAAAAAGAAAGAAAAATAAAGAGCTGAAACTGTAACCCAACCCGACTCATTGTGGGTGGGTTTGGGTCGGGCTGCCAGTGTCGATTTGCAGTTTGACAAACCGACTTCAAGTCGGGTCAGAGTCAGCGTCGGGTTCGGGCTAAAACTGACCTGATGCCCATGCCTACTTTGAGTATTGGAGATGCTCTAAGTATAAAGGTCATAGAGGTCGAAGAAAATTCTAGTACCCTAGTAGTACCATATTCTAGTCTCATGCACTAATCAACAAGCCACATGTCGATTTAAAGGTCATGATTTATTTTTAAAATAGAGTCTCAAATCTTACATATAGGTTGTTCGTTTGTTTAGCGTACTCAACTTAAACTACTCTTAGAGTATCTAGTTTTTTTTCCCACTAAAAGTCGTATGGTTAAGGTTAACCATATGTTAAAATAATAATGACAAATACAATTGAACTTTTGTACACATCCAGTTAATATTGGTGCATTACCCTTTTTAATGCAACATAAATGAGATGTCTTTTTTTTGTGATTTTTGATTAATTAAAAACAATATTAGTAAATGAGATAAGATCAACACACGCTATTGGATGGTAAAGATAATATTGTCAGAATCTGTAAAAAAAGACCTACTGCAGTAATTTATGAAATGTTAGAGATCCAAGAGATTAAAAAAAAGGTTAGAGACCCAGCCGATTCTTAACTCAAAAGTTGGAGACGATTTGGGAAATTAACTCACATATATAATGATTTTACCTAGGGTTAATTTCACAAATGGTTCTCAATGTTTCTACTTTCTATCAGCTGGATCTCCAACCATTTTTTCAGTACGCTAAGTCTCTAACATTTCGTAAATTCACTCATAAGATCTTTTATGACATCTATACTCTTACTATTAAAAAAAAAAACTTCTACAAAATAATAAAAATAAAATAAAAATTTCTCCACCTACCTTACTAGCCATCCAATTTACCTCTCTATCCTTAACTTGATTGAAAATGACAAATGTTTACACTTTTTTTTTTTTGAGAAACTCTTTTTTTCTATTATTTATGGTATAAGCAGGAGGAAGAAACAGTAAAATTGCGTCTCATCTTTTGACACTGGAAATGACTATTTACCTAGTTACCCGCCTACATGTCAACTCAGCATAAATGAAAAATTCCGTTAATTATCTTTAGTAGTAAAAGAGGAGATTCACAATTTTGCTACTTGTCCTCTCGCTACTGTCGAAAATAAGAGAAAAATTAAGGGTTTCCCTAAAAAAGAAAAATTGTGCAAGCATTTGCCATTTTCGGCAAAGTTAGGTATAGAGATAGAATTGATAGCTAACTAGGTATGCATGGAGAACTTTATTTTCCTTTTTTATTTTTATAATTTTTACTATCTATGATTTTATTTTATTTAAAAAGTAAGGGGAGAAAAATGTCATAAATGACCTTATAAGTTAATTTATAAAATGTTGGAGATTTATGACGTTGAAAAAGAGACGGAGGACTCAACTGATAGAAAATACAAAAATTAGAGAATATTTGTGAAATTAACCTTTTTACCATACTAGTGGAGTGTAAGAACCTATGTAAGAGCGTCTCTAATGTTTTAAAAAATGCACTAGGTCTATTTGAGGAAAGAGAGACTAAGAAAAAATCGTGAGTCTCATAATTTTATCTATTTTCATTTTCTTTTAATCACTTTTTTTCTCGATCTACACTATTTTTCGTCACTTTTTCTCCCTCGAATCCCGTGTAAAGTCCACTATTATTTTATCATTATTTTTGAATTTATCTCATCTCTCTCCTCGTTTTTATTTTTTACATTTTTTTTCCTACACTTCATTCTATTCCTATTTACCTAAAATAATCATCTCCTTTCACTTTTTCTCCTCCAATAGACTAGGTCCATAAAATAGAGCATTAGAAATTTGCAGCTTTTTATATACGAGGTAACTGGGTGACATGCGGTGAGAGTACTTGTCAGATTTTCTGTTTGAATTGAGACTTCTCCATTTTTTGTACGAACCAATGATTTGTGTATTCAAAATAAAACTCTAGTTTTTTTCAAAAAGCCTAGCAGTAATTGTAAAATGGGATGTCAAATAGATGTGAAATAGTCCGCCATTGCCCCATTGCAATTGAATCTAGAATAGAAAATTTATGTCATTTTTGTACCCACTTAACCAGAATCACGAAACCACGAATGACATTGTAGGGTCATACGACTCACAAAGCCAAACATTTCGGCAGGGCACATGCCCTTAATTGTTGGACTTTTTCAATTGTTGGTTGATGATCCACACTGATTATTATTCTTCCTCATTATAAATACGGTAATTATATTACGACTATAATTTTTTATTGACACATCAGATTTTATGCCCTAGACCTGAAATGGATAATGGCATCACAATTTTTTTTTTACATATGCGTCCAATGTTATTGGAAAAACAAAAATCAAAAGGAGAAATAAAAATGTGGTGCACATTGTTAAAACAAATAAAAAAAGGAAAAGAACAGAAAAAGATTGTGGTGCACATATCTCCTTCTTCAAGTCAGCACCACATAACCACCCTACACCATTTTGTTCCATCGTTTCCCCTCTCAATCATCGCCTCATGGCTACTCAACAAGCATCGACTCTATAACCAACCGGCAAGAATTTGAATAGCAGAAGATCAGCAAAACTATTCCATTTTCCAATTTAATAGTCTGGTTTGTTAAAATTTGTATCGGAGAAGATATATAATATTATGAATGCTTTAGGAAATCGTTAGCGTAAGAGCTTCTCATTTTTTTAACCTGGTTAATTCAAGGTGGAACTTTTATTTTAGATTTAGAAAATCTTTCAACTGAATAGATTAAAGTGGAAAAAGTCCGATTATGGTTAAAGATATAAAATTCAATTCCAGATTCTATCTAGAAAGGTAAAAGATGGGTCTACTTGGAAGGGATTTGGAGTTATTTCCAAGGTTGGGCAAGAAATCAAACAAGCCGAGAGATATATTTTATGATATGGAAAGAAAATATAAAAAAATGGATATTGATGCGGTGTAGGAATGAAAAAAATAATGTACAATATATTTAAATAAAGGTTACTGATGTAATTTTGTTTATGGACACCTAAATAAATAAAAAAATTTGATTGATTTGTGGTGTGACAATAAAAATTGTAGTGACAATATAATTGTCCTTTTAATTATTATCATTGATTTCATAATTATTCCACTATTACCACATAATTAGAGATGTCAAGATGGGTGGGCGTCCGAAAAAGCCCTGGCCCGTAGGCTGACCTAGGACCAGCCGGTCCGTGTCATGGGCAGCTACTCGTTGCCCACCCCGGTGCGCCGGTTCAGATGTCTTGGGCCAGCGGTTAACCCGTTGGACCTTTGAAATGTTTAATTAGAAAAAAATTTGGGTGTTTTATGTAAAATGGTCAAAAATGGGATACACTTCCAGCAATACACCAACCAATCAACAAATAGCAAAAATACACTTTTCAATCTCACAATTAGGCAGCGTATCTTTTGAAAAAAATTATACAACCAAAATAAGGGGAAAAAACAGTTACAATTATTATTTAATCCATAAAAAATCTAGGATAATGTAATAATTGAATGCAATTACACACAAAATCAGATTTGTTGGGATCACAATACATCGTCCAGATGAAATTTGAATAACCAGCTCGACAATACAATTACAAGTATATATACATGAAGATATTAAATACATCAGAATCTTCAATTCTGATAAGTAGAAAACGTGAAGACCTCTCTCTGAAAACTACCTACTGAACTTTCTGCCGCCTGGGTATGTGACAGTATCGATTTGCTTCCATTTTTTTTATAATTATCATTATAGTATTTTTTTGTTTCATAATCATTGTTAACAATAAATGAAGCCTAAAGCTTCACTTCCCTGTCGTATCCTTTCCCAACACACTTCCATACCTGAAAGTGGAAATGGGTAAAGTGATCCGAGCACAGCGTAAAAAAGCAGGCTTTGTTTTCAAATCCTACAACCATCACCACAAGGGTACGGCGCGAGTCCGTTCCTTTAAGTTTGGTGAGCGCAAAGGCGTAGTGACCAGGGTTGTTAGAATCGCGATTTGGATCGTAAAATCATGTGATTTTACGATCAAAACCTGTGAAAACGATTCAAATCGCTTGCAAAATTGGACTTTTATAGAATCGCATTTGAATCGTAGCAGATCGGAAGAATCATGTAGAATCACGATTCTGTGCGATTTGTGTGATTTTCCGAGTAAATAGCGTCCTTGTCAATGGATTGTTGCAACGGTTGAAGAGCTTGAATTTTGGAAGGTTGGAAGCGCGAGAGCAGTGATGATATGGTAGAAAAAACCTAGTTGCAGACTTGCACTTGCTAGAAAGAAGAAGAAAGAGAGCTTGAAATTTGGAAAGACTAAACTTACAGAGAAGAAGGACGAAGGGGAAGAAAAGAAAGAAGACGGTTTCATCTTCCCAATGAGGAAACGTCTTATCACATTTTTTTAATGTTTCCAATGCCTTTTCGTTTAGTCAAATGAGTCCTGCATAATTCTTTTTTTTTTCCTGAAAAGCTATATATGATTCTTTTTTATTTTTACTTTTCTCAAATATATTTTATTAATTAATCTTGACAAAAAATATATTATTAATATTTGATTACTACATATATGTGATGCTACTCACGTTCCTTTTTTATTTATTATTATCATTATTATTAATTAATTGTTATTATTATTGACCTAATTGCAAATTATCTCTATTTTAAAAAATTACTAAGTATACTATAATTATTACATAAATAAGTCCACACTATAATTATGGATTATGTTTTAAAATAGTTTGTTACTTGTTTTTTAAGATTATGCATATATGGTTCTTACTTGTTATTTAATTTCTTGTTATACATTTATTATAGTTATTTTTTTCACATTTTTTGATTATTTTAAATCGATTTTCAGTAGAATTTTACGATTTACGATTCTATCTACCAATCCAATTTTCAAAACCATTCACCGATCTAATCCAAAAATACGATTTTCACAACCTTGGTGGTGATAGACATTATTCATGATCCGGGTCGTGGTACCCCATTGGCCGTTTTACCTTCTGCCACCTTTTTAGGTACAAGTACCAGAATGAGTTGTTCATCGCCGCCGAGGGTATTTATACTGGTCAGTACATGTACTGCGGCAAGAAGAACTGCTGGCCAAAGGCTCATGGTGTTGCTACGAATCATGTGGACCATACTCATGGTGGTGGAAATGCGTATAACAAGTTCAGAGTGATGAAGAACTGCTGGCTAAAGGTTTATGGTATGGCTGTGAATCCTGTGGCATCCCCATGGTGGTGGTAACCATCAACACATTGACCATGCAAGTACCGTTCGTCGTGATGCACCACCTAGACAGAAGGTTTGTCCTACTGTAGCCAAGAAGATGAGTCGTTTACGTGGTCAGGCAGCTGCTACAGTTGCTAAAGCTGATAAGGCTTAGATTAATGGTTAAGGATATGCAGATTCTAAATCTTGTTCACTCATCGCTCTTTGTTTTCTTCCTTATTCTGAATCAGACTCCAAAATTTCAATTATCACTGTTATCGAAAGGATGTACTAGATTTTGTTATCAATTGATGTACTAGTTTGTTTCAATGATCCTCACCGGGGATCCACTTTTTTCCTATATAGAAGGATTTTTTGTTTGGTTAATGATCATTTTTTTATTACATGGGGGATGAAGGGGAGGGGTTGTTGGGAGCCTTAACCAGTAAGGGGTAAGCCCTTGTCCACATGGGCTACCCCTTGCGCCCTGGTTAATGATCCTTTTGTTTACATGGTTAGTTGAGTTAAAAAAAAAAATTGAAGCCTAAAGTACAGATTTAATAAACAAGTTGTTTGATCATAGAGCGTTTTTCATCTAAAACTATATTGCCATAAAGGTTTACCGTTACGAACATTTTATCAAATAAGATCAAGATGTGCAAAATCATGATGATTTAATTTTAGCTTTGTTGTATAATAAATCATAGAGTTCACGATTCTTCAAAGTAATGATTAATGATAAAGCCAGAGTTTGCTTTCTAAATGTAGTTATATTGCTTGTGTTGAAAATACGCCCCTGTCAGGTAAGCGTATCAACTATCCCATTAAGTAAACGTATCATCTTCATATTGTATCACACCGCCAAATCCGTTTGTCGCATCATATCACTCAAATATTTGCATCAAAAAATTGTAGACGTTTCGACAGCCAAAACTATTTACATCTCGAGTAATAATAAAGATTGAGTATTGCGTATCAAAAATGATGAATCCAAGATCAGTATTGCGTATCAAAAATCCTAATTTAATGATGAATCCTTAACCTTGGTATTATTTTTTTTCTTAAAAGAAATGCTAATTTTAATGATGAATCTTGCAACCTTGGTAATCTAAAGTACATATATAATATACAGGCCAACATAATTCAAGATCAGTATTGCATAGCAAAAATGACGGAGAAATAAAAAGGGATTGGACGAATGGCACTAAGACTACTACTATCAAAAATTCTACCACTTTCACACCACAATTCTAATTAATAAATATTAAATAAAAATAATAATTTAATTAATAAGATTGAATTATCTGGCGGAATTGTATAATGTTAAGATAATATATGGTATATTTAAAATTCAAAAGTACAAATGGGTGACTACTTAATCTTTGATAGATTACAATTGGATTGCCCAAAAAAAACAAAAACGATTGCGTCTGGTTACCGGACATATTTAAAAAGCCCATAATAATAATAAAAAATTATTAATTAATTAATTAAATGGTAAATTGGTTAGTGTAAACACGAAAATGTGAAGTGTAAATCTGCAAAAGAAATCACAACCATATGCACACCCAAAATAGCACTAAAAATTACAGTACGTAGCCTAATTTCCTCAAATTTTTTTTTTTCAATTTTGTGGCAGATAGCCAAGTGTTGAAGCAGCCTGAAGCGCTGCACCAAGGCGTTGCATGTGCCCTATTTTTTTGACTATTTGCATATTTTTATTTTATTTTATTTTTTTCTTGTATTGTCCTATCAATTTACAGTGAAATTTGAAAGAATTGAAAGTGAACGTTAAAAATTGAACGTTATTGAACGGTAAAAAAAGATGTAGCTTCTTATAAATTCATGGTTAACAATCAAAAAAATTCACAAGCAAAAAATTACTTATTAGTGGCAAGTTGCAAAACACCACATCAAACTTATATTATACTACACTACGCACTCTGATTTCTTTAATTGTCACTGCTATCTTATGGAGGGTTCCCACGAATTTTTATCTATAAATCCTTATTTACACGATAGTAACTCTCCAATGAATTTAGATGAGAAGTATAATACAAATCCAGTACAAGAAAATGGATCATCTCAAAGACCAAGGAAGAAAAAGCAAACATCAGATGTTTGGCAAATTTTTACAGTGGATGAAATAAATAAAAAAGCATTGTGCACTATTTGTAGACAAGCTTATAAATGGGTTTATAGCGATGGCACCGACGCATTTGCTCGACATAAGAAGAAATATTTCGATGAAAGAGGACATATATATCCTCGACAAGCTCAATTTTCTGCTTTTACTACTCCTGGTGGTTCAATTACTTTTACTAATTTCGTTTATTTGCAGGATCGTTATTTTGAAGAGTTCATACAAAAATTTGTTCAACTTGCTTATCGGTCTGTAAGTAGAAATACTGCTAAAAGTGATTGCATGAAATTATTTAATGCAATGTCTGAAAAAATAAAACTTTATTTTAGTGAATTTAATGGTAATGTGTGCTTTACATCTGATTGTTGGTTTGGAAGAAATCATAATGGTTATATTTGTGTCACTACACATTATATTGATTCTAATTGGATGCTTCATAAGAAAATTATTGCTTTTCGTTCACTTGAATTTCAACATAATGGAATAAATTTGTGTGGTAATATGTTACAAGTATTTAATGAATTTTGTGTGGTAAACAAAGTATTTAGTATTAGTCTGTTATTGGTGAAATTTTTAAGTACTATGCTATGAAATATGATAATTTTGTATTTACTCAATCGGATGTGGATGGTTCCACTGCTACTGTTACTAAAGGAAAAAAACCTGAAATGATACAAGTAATGGAAAACAAGGAACGAAATGCTTATTCTTCAAGTTAAAATGCAGATGGAGGCGAAATTGATTTGGATAAATATTATAAATTTGACATTTCATGCATGTTAAATGTTGAAGAGTTTATCAATCTGAATATCCTATAGTGATGGAAATTAAATGAGCATACTTATCATATATTATTGAAAATGACACGAAATTTTTGAACAATTACAATTTCAACAGTTGCATTGGAGTTTATTTTTAGTGCAAGTAACATGGTGCTCAATGCAAGGAGATCAATACTTAAAGAAGATATTTTGAAAGCACTTATATGTGTGAAAGATTGATTATACGCAGAAAGAAGAATACAAGATAGAGTTACTGACGATATAACTGAAGACTTCTCAAATCTTACCATGGAAGAATCTGAGCGATATACGTAAAATAATTTGAATAACTAAATTATAGTTAGTATGTCCCGACTTAGTTGGGATGTGCTTGAATTATAAATTTGCAAATGATAGATAATTTAGCATGTATTAACCTAGTTGAGATATACTATAACTATATTGATGCAAATGAATGAATAGTTGTTTGTGTTGTTATGTTATAAATTTCAAAAGTTTAAATGTTAAAACTACCTAGTTGTTAGTTATTTAAATTTGTGTAAACAATATTTGAATTGCAATGTTTTTTATACAATAAAATATTTGAAGTTTATTATTAAAAACTTTAATTTTATTTTGTTATATGTTTATTTTTTAATTAAAATTTACAAATTTTAAAGATTAGTGATATATCTAAAAATGTGGTAAATTTCTAATTGAAGTATTTCAATTGTAATGTGTTTATTATAAAATTTAAAAAATGTAGCAAAATTAAGGAAAAATAGGCCCATATAGGCCACGTGGGTGGGCTGATTTAGAGGTAGAAAAATCCAGGCCGCTCCGGCCTGTATCGAGAAGTGCGGGCTTCCTTACATTGCGGGCCGTAAGAGTAGCGGCCCGTCCCGTCCCGTCCCGTCCCATCCCTTCCCAACCCGCCCGTTTTGACACCTCTAACCACATTTCAAGTTTCAATAAATCTTCGTCACTCATTTCAATTAATTATAGTTTGATTCTCATAATGAGAATGAAACAAACACTAAATATGGTCCCTCAACTCATTTGATGGACATATTGATGTTGTCTAAAAAGAATTCTTGCCCACCTTGATGCTTGAGTAAAGTTTTGACCTATAGTTATCTTTTGTGTGTTTGTATTGTGGTGCTCAACCATATGGGTTTGACATGATTCTGCTTTAGGATCAAGTATTCAAGATTGAGATTTTAAGAGCCGTACTTGGTGACATTTCGTTTTGATCTTAAAACTCGTGGACACAAGACTTGTCGAAGGGATCATATATCCTACTGTAATAAAAGAGTTGGTTGTGGGGCTCATCGTCGACACTAATTTGTCGTCTTCCGTCGTCTACAAGCTTGTGTGGTGTCCGCTTTTTCCCCCTTTTTTTCTATTCCCGTGGTTTCCCCAACA
>CAVNYN010206278.1:0-10788 GCA_963692815.1 Nyctanthes arbor-tristis | reverse complement strand
TCCGGGTTGCAATGCACTCAACATCTGAGCTCATCAACTGTGAATTGAGATTGCTGCCACAAATTGCAGCATCCTCTGCGCCAGGCGGTATGGCAATGGTGGCACCGAACGTGATATTAGGGGAGAGAGTTATGAGAGAGAAGGAGGAAAGAGGAGTTGTGCGTTGGGGAGAGTGAAGAGAGAGTAAGGTGAGGAACGGGGAGAGAGAGAGAGCCAGACGGGAAACAGGTTGGAGAGCGGTAGAAGACGAGGGTTGAGAGGGGCGAACGTAATGACACCCGTGACCGACGTAGCGTTCTTTTTTTTTGCCGCTTGTAGCGGAGGAAACCCTCCATACGGTCGGGGGCTAGAACTAGAATAAATGTGACAGATTGTTAAGTTAATTAGCCTTTTAATATTACTAGTAGTTCAAATGTGTGTTGCACATTATATGTGTAATAACTAGAAAAGCATTCACACTAACAATAAAGATTAATAACATATTTAAGAGTTTTCATCATACCACGATAATAGATGCATAAAACTATAAAGAGGCAAAAAAAGGGACTAAATGAAAAGAATCTTCTCATTACGAAGTCTTTGGTCTTCTATGTTTGAAAGTGTGGCATTCATCTTTTCAATTGTTTCGCAATATAGTGCTTTCTAATTTCTATTTTTCTATATAATTATTGAAAATTTTCTATGGCTTGAGGAAAGTAAAAGTAAAAATCTCTTACTTTATTTTAAAAGAGTTGCATCAAGCTTAATATTTTTTGAATTATTATTCCATAACGGAATAATAAATAGTATTCCACTATCTATAGCATTCTTTTCTATTACTTTTTCTATTCTTTTTACAATTGCCTATGCAGAATCATCATAAAATGCAAATTATAAACTAATTGGTTATATAAGACTTCCAAAGAAGAAAAGAAGGAAAACACACATAAGAGTCCGCATATCATTTATAAATTTATTAAAAGTCAAGTTAAAAAAGTTAAAACCAAAAAGTTAAAAAATTGATTTCACGATAGAATAGGTTAAAAGTGGTTCTTAATTGAGTTTTGTAACTAACTTTTGATGAGTTAATAAAGAAGTCATTTACTAAGATTTTAAATATATGAAATAATTACACCATTATAAGGATATTGTTAGTATTAAAAGAAAAAGTTAGGGATAAAGTAGGGAACTGAATGTTTTACACATATTCCGACTTTTATATATTAGCAAAGCCTTGGATAAAAAAAGCACTTGGTCCTATTATTATGCTTAATAATTTTTGATTTTTTTTTTTGAAATACAGAACTATATGAATAAGGGAGAAACTCCACAAAAGGAAGATTAATGATTCATATAAATCACTTAGTGGAAAATGTCCCGAATAAATCCAATGAGTAACTAATAATCCTATTATACAAAAAAAAGTCATTATCATGCCCTTTTCTAACGAATCATAAAGTTTTTTGATTTCATCGACTAAAAAGGTTATCAAATAAATTGTAATTACAATTGAAACGATCGAAAAAGAAATATGAGTTAATATATGCTCTAAGGTTGAAAATATCATAAAAATTCTTAAAAAAGAGAAGTTCCTTAATTACAAGAAAGCGGAGATTGAATTCATTATAGGGTCTATTTTCCTTTTTTAGAAGTTATATGTCGCCACTCGGACTCGATCCGAGATGCTCTAGCACTACTGCTTCTTAAGAGCAGCGTGTCTACCAATTTCACGATAGCGGCTTATCTTGAACTCATAATAGCCTATTATTAAAATTCAAGTTATCAAAAAACAATTAAAACCAAAAAGTTAAAAATTGATTTCACGATAGAATAGGCTAAAAGTGGTTATTAATTGAGTTTTGTAACCAACTTTTGATGAGTTAAGAAAGAAGTCATTTATTAAGATTTTAAATATATGAAATAATTACACCATTATAAGGATATTGTTGGTATTAAAAGAAAAATTTAGGGATAAAATGAGGAACTGAATGTTTTACACATATTTCAACTTTTATATATTAGTGATATTTATATAATATTATGTCATTATATGTAATATGTAGAAGCTGAATCATCTTCATATCAACGATGGCAATCACCGTTGATACTCAATTCCAATACTTGATTTTACCATTTGCATTTGCTGAGCTCCATATTGCATATTTCTTTCGAGAACTTGGCCTCCAAATATGGGCCATTCGTGCTGTTTTGTGCCACTGCAACCGTTTCATAGCCAAGAAAGTGTTCAAGACTCATGATATTAAATTCGCAGCCAGGCTGGAATTTGGCTATGTGGAGTACCAAATTTATAAAGATACACTGTTTTCATAGGAAAGGAATGGATGTGACGCTGGAGTAGAATTTATAGCAATGACGAATAATTTGATCTCAAGAATAACGATGAGCACGAGGTGTTTGACCAACGAGAATAAAACTGCAGAGATAAGGGAAGCGGCTAAAGATATAACTCTGATTTCAGGGTTGTTGAGCTTGGGAGAAGCATTTCCTTTCTTGAAGAAATATGATGTGTTTGGGGCTAGAAGAAAGGAGAAAGCTCTTTTGCTTCTATTCGATGCTCTAATGGATGGAATCATATTGGAACATGAGATGGAGATTCGAGGTGGAAAAAGAGAGAATGATATGATGGATATTTGTTAAGGATTTTGGAAGTCAAAACTTCTGAAGTAATGCTTACTAAAGCTGGTATCAAGGGCATCTTTCTGGTTTGCCGATTTGTCTCCTATTTTTTTCTTATCAAGAAAATGTGTGAATCAAGAATAAGTCCCATTTTTCCACCAGGAAAATGATTCTAAACTGTAAATGGTAGGATTTTTTCTTGGGAGGTACTGATACAACAAACGTGGCATTACAATGGGCACTGTTAGAACTCCTTAACCATCAAAATGCCTTAAAGAAACTTCAAGACGAGATCAACAAGACAGTTGGATTAAATAAGCTAGTTGAAGAATCAGACATTCCCAATCTTCCCTACTTGCACACCGTTATGAAAGAAACTTTTAGGCTACACCCTTCATTGCCTTTGGTCTTCTGAAAATGCAGGGAGGACTGCAAGATCAATGGTTTCCCTATAGCAAAAAATTCAAGGGTTGTAGTTAACCTTTATGCCATCAATCACAATCCAAGCACTTGGGAAGATGCGACAGAGTTCGTGCCAGAGAGGTTCTTGATCAACACTATAAATGCGATAGGACATGATGATCCAGAGGATATGAAAGGACAGAATTTCAACTATGTCCCATTTGGAGGCGGACGGAGAGGCTGCCGGGGAGTTGGACTAGCTACATTAGTGTTGCATATAACACTTGCAGCAGTAATCCAATGCTTTGATTGGAAACCAAAGAGAGCTGAAAGGGTTAATATAGAAGAAGGAGCAGGATTTTCAGCAGTAATGGCTCATCCTTTGGTTTGCTATCCTATTTTACGCATTAATATGGATGTTATCCCTAGGGTTAACTGATAACTCGTGTGGTATTATAGGCCATGTCCGTATTAGCATACGTTGAGTATCCATGACATCATTTTATAGTATAATGTCCTTGTTTGTATTTTGTACCAAAAATTTTGTTTATAGTAGAATTTTGCTCAATAAGGCATTGTGAAATACTCTATAAACTCCAATAGACTCCACCAGAATACTCAGAGTTCGGGCAAGATGTTAAACTTCCAAACACGCGTCCACCGGGGGGTGCAAGGAGCCATTACATCTTTGCATCAGTAACCAAATTGCGTAATAGACATTTCTTTCTAAGCCATGTTTTCAAAATGCCATATCTATAAATTATCCTGCCCTACATGATAGTTGTTCAACAATGAAAGAATATACTCACGGTCAAGTGATAAGAAGAATTCATCAATCTGTGTCTTATCTACCACCTTAAATTCAAGTTCTAGATTGTAGACATTTTGCAATTCCTTTATTTTTTTTTCTTTTATGTTTTCTCTATTTTGTAAAACGTGACTTTCATACCATTATCTTTGCTACTCATCTCATTTCTTCCCTTGTCACCTACTTTCTATTATATTTGTGATTTTGAAAGTTGAGTTCAATATATTCGCAACTGGAATTACATTACCCAGCTGCTTATTCAGGTGGACTGTGTTCATTTTTATTGAAATCTGGATCATTTGAGCTGAATCCAGAACATTGGTATAAGAACAAATGAAAATGTTGGAGGAAAATGTTGCGAGGAAAATGTTGCGAGGATAAATTTGGAACACATCAGTATCCAAAAGCATATTTCTAAATTGCGAAGTTCCATCCAAGACTTGAGTAGGAAGCAATTTAGATCGGACGTGAAAATGGATACCATAATGGGTAAATTTAAGCAGTAGCTAATAGAGATGCGTATGTTGTTTGAATCTGGTATGGTTGGAAAACTACTGTCTGCTGGAACTAGCCATACATAGAAGGAGAAGATGATGAAGAGTACTCCACTACTATGCTATGCTGGAAGTTGGGCTTTCACCCTATCTTATTGTAGATTGAATGTTGAAATTAGAACTAATGTAAAAATGATGAAACTACAATCACTGTTAACCTATGAGGTGGCCTTACTGCAGGAAGACACCATACAAGCTCTTTCCAAGTCCAGTAAATTTCAAGAAGCTTACTACTACCAGAAAACCCCCTCACTAAACCCAAAGCAAATCAATACCCACCAAGCAATTACAGCAACAACAAGAAATCCATAACTTCCTATCTACTACTGCATAATCCTAAATTCAAGGCCATTACTTCTGTTGAAATACATGCCAAGAGGATTTGAGGGTTATGCTTTAGACGTGATAAGAAGTATCATGTGGGGCATATTTGCAGGACTAGAACATTGAACTATATAGTTGTGAATTAAATTGAAAGGAAAGAGGAACTAAAAGGGAAAGAAGTGATTGGAGAAAGAGAAGAAGGTACTTATGAACCAATGTATATATCAGTAAATTCATTGATGGGAGAACACTAAGCATAAGACAATCAATATCTCTGGTAGAGTTAAAGGGAGGAAGATGTCCATTCTCATTGACAATGGAAGTACTCATAGCTTCATGGATGAGAATTTGATTCTTGCCTTAGGTTTCAAAGTAAGGGAAGATAAATCAATGGCGGTGAGAGTGGCCAATGGGGAAAGATTGGAAAGTAAAGCCCTGGCGCAACTAGTTTGTTGGAAGATGTAGGATTATAAGTTTTAGTTTCAACTGAGAACCCTTAACCTTGGAGCGGTGAGATGGTGTTAGGTCTAAATTGGTTGAGTCAGATTGGATACATTACTTATGACTACTCATAAGGGTACATGATTTTCTCCTATCAGGGAGAGATCATGACATTTATAAGTAAGAAATGGGGAGGTATTGAAATGATGACTAGGGAAGTGCTTAACAGAGAGGATTATTGTTCGATGCCTCACATGTATTCAATCACAGAAGAACTCATTGATATACCAGGGGCATTGCAACCAGTAATAAGAGAATTTGAGGATGTGTGCTTAGAACCTAAAGATCACCTCTAGAAAGTGTTAAGGGATAAATCCACATTGAAATAAATTACAAAATAAATAACCAATATATAAAGTGTTTGGGCAACTCCCTTTAAGGGGTTAACCTTTTAAGATGGAACTACAAACAAAATACAAGGTATTAGAGCCTGTTACTCACAAATGAATAACTTGATCGGGTTAAGACTCAAACGAGCATGCAGATTTCAAGATTGGTCTGCTCCAGTTAGTCACCATATTACGGGAATACGTTAAGGGATAAATCCCACATTGATTAGATGTAAAAATATAAACTAATATATAAAGCGCTTGTGCTACTCCTCTTAACAACGTTAACCTTTAAGATAGAACCATAAGTCTTTACATGGTATCAGAGCCCATTACACTCAAACGAGCAATTCGACCTGGTTAAAACTCAAATGAGCACACAGATTTCAAGATTCGTCTGCTCCAACGAACCACGATCTTGAGGGAGATGTTAAGGGATAAATCCCAAATTGAATAATTATAAAATGAATAACCAATATATAAATTGTTTGGGCTACTCCCCCAAATGATTTAACCATTTAAGGTGGAACCACATGCCTTTTACAGAAAGATCACATAAACATTAGATCATTTTGAAGGAAGAACCTAAATATTTATTCAGGCTAGTAATAGCCTCTTTGCTTCACCAGTGATACTAGTCAAGAAAAAGGATGGAAGCTGGATTCGATATAGAATACCGATAGCTGAACCAACCAATAGTCAATGAAAAATTCTCTATACCTATTATATATGAACTCCTAGATGAATTACATGGGGCCAATGCTTTTCAAAAATAGAGCTGAGAATTGGATACCATTAGATCAACGTGAAACAGGAATTTTAGAACTTATCAAGGCCACTATGAAGTCATAGTTATACCAGGCGCTATGAATTCAGGGTTATACCCTTTAGGTTAACCAACATACTGGCCACCTTTCAGAGTCTAATGAACAAGGTCTTCAAAGACTATATAAGAAAATTTGTGCTTGTTTTCTTTGATAATATTTTAGTCTACAATAAAGGCTTGGAGGAACATAAGAAACAAATACATATTGTTTTGTTGAAATTGAGGGAGCAACAACTAATTTGCTAAAATGAGACAACGTTCTTTTGGGGGAGCAATAGGTTGAGTATCTAGGGCATATAATCAGTTCAGATGGAGTGGTAGCTGATCCCAAGAAAGTAGAACCAATGAAGACATGACCAAAACCTTTAAATATTAAGCAACTCAGAGGATTTATGGGATTAACATAATATTACATGAAGTTTTTGAGAGGATATGAAGTCATTGCAAAACCATTAACTAATCTACTAAAGAAGGAAAAATTTGAGTGGACTGAGAAAGCTAAATTAGCTTTTGAAAAATTGAAGGAAGTCGTAAGTGCAACTCCTATTCTAGCCATGCCAGATTTTAACCAACCTTTGGGAGCCGTGCTCAATCAAGGGAAAAGACCAATAGCCTACCTCAGCAAAATTATCACTCGAACCAAGCTAGGCATGTCTACTTATGAGAAGAAGCTTCTAGCTCTGGTAACTGCAGTGACTAAGAGGAGGCATTGCCTGGAGGACCACCACTTCACTAGTAAAACTAACCACCAGCCACTAAATTATCTATTGGAGCATAGAATTACTACCCCACTTCAATAGAAGCAGCTCACAAAACTTTTTGGGTAGGATTATGAAATTCACAAGAAGGGTTTATTACAGGAAGGTTAATAAGAATGTTGTGGTAGATGCCTTATCTAGAAGAAATGATTTGGATGGAGAAATATTTGTAATCACTACATGAAGGTAATGAAAATGTGGTAGATTGGGATATTATTTTATCTAGGCCTAAGGGAAATCTCAATGTTGAAGACACAATCATGTGACACTTCGAGTAGAGTAGAGTATATTCGGTGAAGTCCAGATATCAGCTTGAAATGTAGCTAAACCTTCCAATTCATCTGGGAATATATTTATGGATAAATGGTAGAAGGCTTTGTGGATTATGGAGATATCAAGTAAGATTAAATTTTTTGTAAATATCTTGCCAACGAAACATCTTTTGTCGAGAAGATATATTTCAAGTTGTGCTCTCTGTCCATGATATAGAATCATAAAGGAAGATGCATTTCATGCCCATGTTAGACGCAAGATAATTAGGAAAGCTTGGAATACGAGCAGTGTTTTTGGGAGTATGGTGCAGAATTTTAAAAAAGGGTGAGATGTGGGAATTCATCTCAAGTGTATGGATAATAGAGTGACATCGCGGACAAGAAAATGGTGTTGCCTCCTACATTTGTGTGGATTAAGATCAATGTTGATGCATCGTGGTGGAAGGAGTAAACCAGGTTGCGTTGAGAGTAGTGTGCAGGGATGAAAATGGAAGGATGCTAGCTGCATGTATAAATTCTTTCCTCATTAAATGTTCTCCCTTTATAGTAAATCTTTGGCCGTACTAAACGGGTGATAATTGAATCAGATGCTCTCAATGTTATTCCCATGCTTATTTACGCCTGAAACTAGACCGCCCGAATATCCTCTGTAGGAATAGGTCATCTCCTTGTGTCAAAGGTTAGAAACTTTTCAATTTGAAGTTATACTAGGAACGCTAATAATGTGGCACATTTATCAGCTAGGAAATCTTTCTAATGTGTTTGAACAAGTGTTGGGTGGGCCTGGGAGTTCAGATTTCAAGTTCAAGTATTGAAGTGATCAAGACCAAATTGAATATTTTGGCTCAAGTTCGAGTTCGGTTTTGAAAATGACAAGCCCGTTTAGGTTTGGTTTCTATTTGGGCTCAAGTAACACTTCAGGTTTTACTCAGGTTTTTTTGGTATCTAATGCATATTATATGAACGCCTATATAAGCAGAAAAAAGTAACACTTAAATGGATAAAAATAACATAAAAACTATATATATATATATATATAATACACTTAAATGAAAATGGTAATTAGACACTAATGTAATGAAGTTAACAATTACACACTAGCGTTTGACTAGTTGATTTTATTTATATTCCAATTTTATAGTTTTATCTTAAACTTGTATCGCTATCATATAAAAGGTAAAAAAACAGTTTACTTTGTACTCACCACAATGCGTGTATATAGAAACTAGTAAAACCCCTATAAAAATTGAAAAAAAAAAGAAGGTAAAACCCCTATAAAAAAGACAAATTCATATCTCTTACACCGATTTAAAGTTTTGGTACATTTTTTTAGTGAAGGATACGAGTGTAGTGAAGATATGATTGTAAAATAAAGGGGGAAGTTTTGTAAGTTGTTATGGAATTAAAGTTAGAAATTTGAATGGAGACTTTACATAAATACCCCAAAAACAATTTGGGCTTGAAAAACACATCCAAAAATTTGTATCTCGAGACAAATGTAAAAATACGTTGAAATAAGAGCCTTCGTGACTCACAATCATGTGTAAAGAAAAAAAGTTATCTGTACTGAATCATATCCACACTTTTTTGCCAATCATCATATACAAAGAGATGAGTATTCTTTTGAGTGGCACTATTCTAGATTTATTTGTTTATTTTTATTAATTTATTTTTTGTTATTTGATTAAACTATTAAAAGTCACATTTAATTAAAAATAACCGACAAAAAATTACAAATACAAAAAGTCATACTAATTTGAAAATGTCACATTGATTTGGCCACATCCTAATCCTAACAATATAAAATAGCCATTTATGGGACCCATCGTCGTTTCGTCGCTATGTTGTGCTCTCTCTTTTTTTTTTTCCGTCCCTTTCTTTATTTCTTCCTAGCGTGGGATTCCTTTGACAGACAGTACGCACTTCCATTCTCTTTGTACGCTCAATGTTCACTAATTTTGGATCACAAAAATTTCGATTGCTTCCCTCTTCTTAAGCTCTTGATTTCTTTGTTCTCCATAGATTAGGGAAGTGTGTGCTTTCGTCTGTTCCTCTCTTCTTGTTCTCCGGTCGATTAGGGTGCAATTTAATTGACAGGTTTTCGATTAGGGCACGGTTTATTGGCCAGAAATTGACAAGTTTTTTGGAGTATCGGCTTCTTTCAGTGCTGTGGCGATTTCCTTTCTCATACTCGGTGTTGGTGCTTGTTGCTGCTCCTTTTTCCCCTCTTCCCTCCGGCCACCTGCCCTGCTTTAAGGTAAGAATTTTTTTATCTTTTTATCTGATCTGGTTTATTTAATAAGAATTTTTTTATTTCTTCCTATTTGATATAAGTTACTTATTTCTTTTTATTTTATCTGGTATTTGTTTCTTTATATATGATCTGGGTTTAATTTTGTTTAGTGTTTTTACTATTTTTTTTCTTGTTAGCTTGTTTTAGAATATGTTCTTTATAATTGTTGTTTGTTTATTTGGTGGAGAGGAGTTGCATGTTCTTGCTATGGATGATAGCCTTGCGGGGTCGGAAGGTGATTGAGGGGTTGTTGGAGATTTTTAGCTGCAAAGATTTGATTATTCTTGCTTGTTATGAGATGTTCATTTCTATTCCACCCTTTTTTTTCATTAAGATTGATTGAATTTGTAAATTTCACTTGCTGCTGTAGGGAGTGGGAAGACGACTCAGCAGGACTTGTGGTTGGATAGAGAGAGAACTCTTGTCATAGTTGATGTCTAAAAATATCCATAGTCTCCTATTATGAAAAATTTCCAGCAGCCTCTGCATTCTTTAAATAATTAATTTGATTGTTTCTTTTGACCAAAAAAAGTGAAAATAAGAAAAAAGATTGTTTCTGGGAACTAGAGCTAGTTCTACGAGTCATCATAGAGAAACTGGACGAATGTCTCATTTCTCTGGAAGCATCACACAAGAAACACTCAAGTGAAAAAGAAATAACAGCAAAATAGAGGAACGAAAAACATGTATGAACAGAAGAGAAGAAGGTAGGTGAAAGAAGACTTGTTGAATGTGATCAATAGTGAAGTTGATGGATAGTAGGCAAAGTTCGAAAAGGCGGAAATATGCCTCGAGGCGTTATTTCTTGATGAGGCAAGGCGTACGCCTTAAGGCGATTGAGGCGTAAGCCTCTCGACAAACCGATACAAATAAGTTCAAATATTATAAAACAAATAACTTATTTCAAGCAAAGCAAAATAAATTGATGTATTATCACATGTTGCTATTGTTTACAATCTTGTAGTTTACAACTTATAACTAACTAGGATGATAAATGCACTAAATGTCGCGTGTAGCAAAACCATTTATGAGAAAAAGAAAATAAGTAGCTAGCAAGAAAAAGGTAACATGCCTGTAGAATATCAATTTTTTTGATTGAAACACG
>CAVNYN010206276.1:0-16389 GCA_963692815.1 Nyctanthes arbor-tristis | reverse complement strand
CACTTTTTAATTAGTTATGTCTGTATACTCTTTTGGAATATATGCTTCAAAACGACCATTACAAGTATCTGCTCCATATTTATGGATCATAATTTTGAAATTGACCACGTCATACTTCAGGCATGTTATTAATACATCAAATCCTCTTATAGGATTTTATATCAATTCAAGTTGGAGCATTTAACATAGCATATCTATTGGCAACTATGCAGTCAGTAATCTTGAAATGCATACTATCTTACAAACTTCAAGTTTGTATTATACATGCACGAAGTACAATTACGCATTTCATATACTTGTTACCAATTATTAATTCCTCTCCCTAATGCTGAGAAGACTATTTAATTTAAGAAATAGTCATAAAAACATGATATAATAGATATCATCCTTCATGGATGAAGTATACAAAAGGGATTCAAAATCAATCTGTATTCTCAGCATTATAATAATATTCATCTTAGCTATTGGTGTGAAAAGACTATACAAATCGCAATTATTAACTTTAAATGGAGGCTTCTGACTATAAGCCAAATATAAGGGGTGTCATATACTCTATTGGCATGCTCGTAAAAGAATAATGCTGCTACTAAAAGATTAATATCACTTAAACACAAATGAATGCTCTCAATTAATGGTATAGCAAATAAATTGAGAAGTATAATATTATTTTGCTAACCATAGGTAATTAATATCCCAAATAATATATGACTATTTAATGACTTGGTATAAAATTCACTAGCAAGATTCATGTCTTTTACGATATCTGGAACTTTTGCTCATAATCAATCAGTTAAGCAAATATTCTTGCAAACTTCCGGTTACGATTTTGACATGTGACCTCTAGTGGATCCAAATTCATAAAATGTCTAGAAGGTCCATATCGGGGTGAGTGGGCCCACACAGTTCACCCTGAATATTTTCCAATGAGTTTCAAATAGTTAGTGATTATTAATAGTTAAATTGTCTGAGAACTTGCAGCACACGAGAATTCTTTTAGGTGAAAGAATCTATAGGTTCTTTACATAATTCTTGATAATTCTTTATTAACAAACTGGGATGGTCTAATTGGTTATATCAAATAATAAAATTTTCATAATATTGAACTTCTGGTTCAATATAACAAGTAATGTATTTGAACAATACAACCAAAACCTTTTAAGCAAGAGACATCAGAAACTCAACCAAAGACATGCCGCAAGGGAGAATACTGATGATAGATAATTTGCTTTATATGAACTATTGTTATAGCATGTAATATGGCATAATTCCAAGTATAAGTTGGGAGTTTTGTTTTCATAGACAATGGTTCTAACAATTAACTGAACAGTTTTGCTAAACTATTTTGAGTGCGAACATGAGTAACTAAATGTTCAACTTCAATTCCGATTGCCATACAATAATCGTCGAATGTTTGAGATCAAAACTCACCAGCATCATCAAGACGAATTTTCTTGATTGAGGAATTGGGCTTTTTAATTTTATTCTATAAGCAAATAATCTAGTAGAACGCTGCATCTCTAGTAGAAAGTAAGCAAACACGGGACCATCTAGTAGAAACATCAATCAATACGATAAATTAATAAATGGTCCACATAATAGGGATATCAACCTATACACATCTCCATGAATTCTTTCAAGAAAATTAGAGATTCGGTATTAACCTTCATACTGGAAGGTTTAATGACTAATTTGTCTTGTTTATAAGCATGACATGGGAAACCATTTGCTAAAAGAATCTTCTAGTTCTTTATATTGTTCCAATATGAATTATCTGACGCATCATAATTGCTCATATATACCCAATCCGATCTCATGTCAATGTATAAAGTTCTTTCAGTCAATGAACTTCAGGTTCATGACATGGTTTGTCTCAATTGCTTTTACGAATGTATAATACATTCCTGATGGTGATGTCGAGAATTTTTCCTTTATTTGTTTTCGACTAGATACAAAGGAACTTATGCAAAAATATTATTATCCTTTTGCATTATCTTAATGTAATATTCATTAGATATCTTTAAAAAATCAGCAAATTTCTCTTGAATTTGCTAAAGTACATCATCAATATATAATTTAGTATTATTTGTCAAAGTAATACAAGCTCTTCTGGAGCTTTTGATGATGTTTGATATAGTTGATATATAATATTAACATTCTCTTCTGGAGCTTTTGATGATGTTTGATATACTTGATATATAATATTAACATTAGTTTTAGCTAATGTTAATTTAGAAGGTACTTTGTCTTGAAGAATGGTATGCATAGTTGCACTTACCAATATTTCCTTTTAGGTAAGCAAAGAAGTCGGAAACATCAAAGTAAGGACGATCATAATCAAGGAAATTAGTCTCCACTTTCCTTTTTCCCTTGATTGACTACTAGTTGGAGCTCCACTAGGTATTTTGCTGTACGACAGGTAATTGCCAAATGCACTTGATGCTCCATTTTAGATGAGCTATCATTATTGGATGATTTTATGCATCTCACTATTAGAGCTTTGCTCATGAGTTTTCCTATGTCTTCATCCACGGTTCACAATAAGATGTTGCACTTGCTTCAGGCAATGCAATAAAACCAGCAGGATGTAACTCATGATTTTTCATATATTATGTGGATCTTTATTGGTAAGGTACTCAACTTTCTAGCTATCATAGAAATGATAACGAAAGAAACTAAGTGTTTTTACACTATCCTTAGATGTGTTTCCTTTTTTTATTATCTTACCCAAGTCATTTGAGATCAGATGTATTATAGCATCAATGACCCATGATAAATAATTATTGCTGATATGTCATGTGCAATTAATTGAAATTTGGTGGTATTGACTATTAGTATAACTTTATGATATGTCAAGTTATAAATTCAATATCACTAGGATATTAAATATTTATACTCCTTCAAGGAGTATTGTTTCAGATATCATTAATATCTATAACCATCAAGACATATGCTACTTCAGAAGCATAATAAATTATACTTTTGGAATTAATTTAAATTATTGCTACTCCATGAGCAATAAATCAATATTTTTCAGAAATATTGAATTACCAAATAAATTAGATCCTAAGATCAAATACAAATTGCTCTTCAGGAGCATGTAACATTCTTCAAAATATTACAATTAGTTGTGCTACTTCGATAGCAACAATTTATTTAATCTAGCTAAAGTAATTAACTAAAAGTAAATAATACAATAACAAATAAATAATACATGTAACGAAAAAGAAGCAGTTGCTTCATAATGAGCAATATGAAATATTCTTTAGGAATATCTGTTTACTGTATTTTTCTTCAAGAAAATACATTTATAAATATCATATATCGTGCTCTTTAGGAGCACATCATATTTAATTAGAATACGAAGAGCCCATATTGTGTTCTTCAGGAATCACAATATATTAATCTTAACAATCTCTAGGACGATTAAGAATTACAGAATCATATTTCTTTAGGAATTACGACAAATCTTATATGGTTTTTCTAATGTCAATCATATTCTTGTGGAATATGAGATGTAATTGGTGATTCTTTAGGAACCACAAGAATAATATATGACAAGACTCTTCAGGAGCCAATCATATTCTTCTAGAATATAGAGCATAAATTGTGATTCTTCATTGATCACAAAAGATAATATTTAAATCACAATAATCTTCCGGATTATTGATAGATTTTTGAACGGTTGTGTTTTTTCAGGAAATCACGGTTAATAATATATATATATATATATTAGGATTCTTCCGGAGCTAATCATATTCTTTAAGAACATAAAACGTAAGTATGATTCTTTAAAAACCATAATAAATCATAAGAATAATATTTAGATTACAATAATCTTCAGGATTATTGGTGAAACTTTAAAGATCGTGTTTCTTCTGGACACAAGGATAAATATAAATCGATTAAATGATTTTTAAATTGGTTCCTTGTTAGGCCCTAGTGTGTCATTTCAGTTGCCTCCTATTATGCTAGATGATTTACTTTCTTTCGATTCTATTATTGAATAAAATCTCTCAGTTCAAAAAATTAACACAATAATATATACATCATTCATGCACAGATAGAAATTACTAAACAATAATAAGTTAAAAGCATCTTGAATAAAAAATCCAATTAAATTGGATAATGTTTTTTGACAACCTATGAATGTCCCTGAAATTGTTTTTTTCAAAATCATTACTTCTATGGAAAATTGAGAAATTAAGACCACGCAGGATATAAACTGAAAACAGTTTTGAGAAAGAGAATCGTGCTGATAACGTGTTATAAACTAGAAGAAAATGATAGAAAAATCGATCGAGAAGTTGTAGAGAAAACTCTTGAATTGTATTTTCATTCACAACACATGATATCTATTTATACATGTACAAGTGTGTTGTCCAAGAAAAACTTGGAATACAAGTCAACTAACTTGGAGCGGTGGCTAAGAAAACTAATGGCGGCTAGGGTTTAAGGGATACAATTGTCATTCACTAAATACAATAATTATTTACAACACCTTCTTGTTTTCAGGGGCCAGACTTTTTTTTCCTCCTAATCTATATATTAATTAAACAAAAGGTGCTGCAGTAATTTTTGCCCTCGATTTTCCCGCCTAAATTGCACTTAGTTAGGACATTTCGGTCATTTTCATTATTCTTGTGGTGAACTATGCGGTAAAATCTGATTTCTATCCTCTTTCCTTCATTTTTGATTTGTTCTTATCGTATCCAATCCATTATGTTGTGTATGTGGTATTGTTCTTATTTTTATACGTATCATAATCGTGATTATGTGATCAAAAGTTTATTTTTCTTAACATCTTATTTGTTTAACATATGTTTCAATTACTGTGCAACGATGATTAATGTACTATCTATTATAGTAATAACTACTTTTGATTTGATTAAAAAAAATTGTCTACGATTGAAAAATTGACCCCATAAAAAGTATATATAGAATCTATTAATTTAGCTATTATATAATAATTAAATTAACGCTGAAAAATAAGAAATTAATTTTAAGTAAGCTACTTGCATATTATATGTCACTATTAATAACGTAAAAGGTTATTATATATATTTTAGACTTCGGATGAAAAATTTAGTTAATTATTTTGACCTCTCTCTCTATGCGGGAGTATTAATAGTCTCATTTTTAGTAGTAAAGGTTCCACAGGAATTGACTTGCTAGCTACCGCAACAATTTGATGTAACGTAATAGTCTACTAGAGTGGAGTCTTGAGTACTACTAGTCTTATACGTCTCTTTACGAGGCTCAACCCTCCACGGTGTCAAAATTGTATACACGTGGCTTTGCTAGAAATTACACATGTTGATCACACTTATAGCTAGCTAGTTGCAAGTACTTTGCATTTATTTATTGTTGGTTGTCAAAATATACTTAACTCTGTTTTGTAGTTGTACGGCAACATAATTCCAACTTCCCACTTATCCTTCAATACACAATGCATCTTATATATAGCACGTGCCAATGTGGACACCTAGAAGGGTATATAAGTTCTGGAATTGCAAAAGAGGTCCATCTAATTTTTAGGGTTTCACAAGTTTTCTTTGAGATTACTGATAATTTTGTTTATATTAGACAACATTCGATTCTACTTAATATTTTATCCACGAAGATGAACTCATAAGGCGCCTTGATATTTGCATTGTATTCAGTGTGAACACATTTGCTGTTGTGACACGGATGCATCAATTACTAAGCGTTGATGTCAATCCTCACGCTTTCGCCCAGTTATACAATCCAAATCGACTAGTAATTAGATGACAGGTTGATTATTAGCCGCCATAAATATGTTAACTTTTGAAATTTGACATCAATCTTCGTGCTTTTTGCCAACCATACAATTCAAATCAACTAGTGCAAACAAGTTTATTAAGTGATCGTACGATTAACTACCACGAACACGCTACCTATTGAGCGTTAATATCAATGTTCATTCCTAGCCGTTACAAAATTCAAACCAACGATTGGGAAAACACATTGCAACACCAACCGCCATGAATATGTTAACCACTAAAGTTGACATCGATCTTTGCGCTTTTTATTAACCATTCAATTCTGATTAACTATATATCATGAAACAAATCCACTATCAATCACCACATATACGTTAATTATTGAGCATTGACACCCATCATGATATTTAAAATATCGATTTTACAGTTTTCGTATAACCATTTTCAAATCAACTTTTGCAGAACAAAATTCACCATTGATCAGCATGCATGGATACATTAACTAACACCAACCATATATGCTAAAAGAATAATTTTTTTTAAAGGAATGCTAAAAGAATAAAGTTATGCTACATTCCCTGGTAACTTGCTTGGTCACTAATTATCACGAAATGGAATATGACATATATACAGTTTCATCAATTGTATTGATTTGTTTTCAATTCAATTAAAGCACACTGGTAAGAAGACATATACGCCCCTATCATAATGAACTGATAAGGACTAAACAAGGAAGACATGTAACTTATTTTCTATTTGACTAATTTTTAATTAGATCGGTATACTTTAACTTTTATAGTGTCAATTAACTGAGTATGCCTTTCTGTTTCTCAACCTACATCGTTTATCTTAAGTTTGTCAAGTTGTTTTCAAAATAAAGACACCTTATTTACTAACAAATTTAAATATATACCCAATGCAGAGAAGTAGAAAAAATGACCTTTAAAAGTGATACATTGCTTAATTTGTTATGTAATATACAATGTAAAAAAAACAGGTTACTCATTTCTATATATATCACTTTTCTGAATTCTTGCCTTCACTGCAGAACACATACATGTCAACATATATCTGTTGTTAAATATATTGTGACAGAACCTAAATCAACCAAACCTAAAATAAAATTAGTTAAGCACAGTAAAAGTTGGCAGTACAATGACTGATTAACAAAAAATGAAGCTTCAGAATTTGTTCCTCACCATTACCAAATTAATTACTGGAAGTATAGATTTAAAAAGGAATTATACCTATTATTATAAGAATTAGGGAAAAGTTAATATTTTGTGTGTGATTATGTAATTATTAAAAACAAAAAAAAAAGGCTAACTAATTATGAGTTCCAAAGGAAGTGATGAAGAAACATTCAATAATTAAAAGCAAAATTACATTATAATTACTTGCTTTTCTACTATAAGGAAATAAAGCAGATGATTCAGAAACACATAGATAGAGAGATTAATTTCTCTTTTATTCCTTTTTTTCTTATATATTATTATATATGATCAGCACAGCCTTGAGTACTATCATCTCTGGAAATTAGACATATATAATTAATTAAAGATATTTATACATCTAGAGCTTGAGTGTCAAATCCAGATGATTCACTTGCTCAACTTGCTTGCATGCCACTGCTGCACCTTGATCTGCATGGAACCCGACCTTGTCCTCAAGGCAATGTTCCTTAGCCGGCAAGAAATTCAGTTGGGAATTGGGAGCAAAAGTAGTCGGCTTGTCATTCACCAGAATTAAAGGAGTCCCATAATAAGGATGATGATAAAAACAATTGGTTTTTCCAGCAGAAGATATAACAACTGGTTGCCTCAGTGGAGGAGGAGGAGGAGGAGGAGGAGAAGAAATCTGTCCAACTTCTTTAAAAGAAACTGGCTTTGGCATCAATGGCACCAACTTTTTCTTTGGATGATCATGAGATTGGTTCATGGGGGATCCCCGTTTGCGGTATCCAATGGGGTCCCGGATGAAGTACTTCTTCTCCTTGCTCCTCTCATGGCGGTGAGCATTTTGGTGGCCCCCCATGGCCTGTGCAGAATAGAACCGCTTGAAGCAAAAGTTGCAGGTGTATTCGTACAACTTCACTATCCTCGTCATCTTCTTTATCTCATTCGATCCATCCATACCCGTCTCTGGTACTTCAACAACAAGAACAGGAGGAGCACTAGTACTCTTCCCTTCCACGGCCATGGATGGATCAACTACTTGGGAATGAAGAGAAATAGGGGTTGAGAAGAAGGAAAATGGTGGGTTTGAGAAGGAGGGTTAGGCCACATATATACTTATAGCAAATTAAGAGTTGGAGTTTTCTCAGTGTCATAAATATTTGTTGTCTTGTGGTGAAAGTGAGAGTGGGATAGTAAAAGAAAGAAGATATGAGTTTGGAAGAGATGAGATATTTGGTGAAACCCACACACATGTTAGATTTCCAATAATCTCGTACTACATAGGTGTCTAGCGGTGTAAATACCATCGGTCTGGTGAGAGATCAATTTTAAGAGATGAGAATGGCTTATAAAGCTTTAGGTAGAGTGGGATAGTATGAAGGAGACACGTAGTTTTAAAGCCTTGGAAACTTCTGTGACGATGTATGCATTCGGTCCAATCCAGTACGGGGTTGCGCTGCTTTTACATAGTTAACTCCGCAACCACAACGAAGAAGAAGATTTTAACTTCTTATATGCACACTCTACTATAATTATATATGAATGAAAAAGGAAGGTTTACATAATTTATAAAGAAAAGTTCTTTTCTTGACACTTATTTCTATTTGAAAATTTAAACTCAAGATACAATTCTAAAAGATAATTAAGGAAAAGTTAAACGTAGATTAGCAAAGAAAATAAATATGAAGTCATAGACATTGTCAAAGACATTGTGAAGAGAGTGAAAATTAAAGAAAGAAAAAGATAAGAAAAAGAGAGAGAAGAGAGAAATTTGAAATTTATATATTTTATGTGTCTCTCTACCTCTCCCTCATGTCACTACTCTAAGACTACACATTTGTATTAGAGATACTCTAATACTCCCCTCCGTCCCAGTTCCCACTAAGATAGGACAGTAAATATTTTCACACAGACTAAGAAATGGTGGAAATGTGGTTAGAATATTTAATTTTACAAGTATCTTTCCATTATAACCCTTCTGCCTATATTAATGATCTGGAATTAATTCCAATGAACAAAGTGACAGAGATTAATATCAAGGTGGAATGCGAAAGGCCGGTTGCAAGGGCTAAAATTGAATGTAGTAAATTGCTTGACTCATTTCCACAATATTTTGGTACCTAGATAGTTTAAGTAGCTAATTAACTTAAGGAAAATGTGGAAAAACATACAAGCTCGATATATCAAGGGGTTTATCTTTGAGAAGAAATGAAAATAATATATTGGGATATCTTTGTTGGTCGGAGGGAGTACAAAAATATTTAATTAGGAGGTTTTTCCCAAAATCGAAGAAAAACAACGGAACAAATATAATGATAAACATGCCAACATTGATTTTAATGATCATTAATAGCAGGAGCGATATTAATTAATGATCATTATTCAAGTGAAAGCATATAGTACTCTATCTAGCTATCTCATTTATATAGTCCACTTTTCATTTTTCGTCCGTCTATTTTGTTTAAGGATTAATCTACTTATACAGATGCGTTTACGGAAAATGTTTGAAATTACAATTTCACCCCATATTGTGTACTAAAAGAAAAAAAATATATATAGATAAAATTATAATTTTACTCTCTATTTGTAAACATATTTGTATATACATCTATGCGTGTAGCATTACTCTTTGTTTAAATAGTTTATTTACAAATTTTACCATTAAGAGCATTCACATTGGTGTTTCTAAATTAAATTTAACTAGTCATGATAAATAAGTAATAAAGTAGAGTTTTAGTGATCGTTAAGTGTCACCTAATAAGTATATTAAAGTTAACACCACTTGTACTTTAACAACAACGTTAATAAGTTGTTAAAATGATTCTTTTAGCAACTTCATTAACACCACTACTATAGTTATATTTTTAAGTTGTTAACTAACAATTTAATTAACAACTTTGTTTAACACTAACAATGTGGGTGCTCTAAGTTAAAAATTAATCATCATTAAATAAAGGTAAATTAGGAACACAATTCACAAAATTTACTTTTTCCAACAATATTTTTTTATATACTATTACAAGGGGGAATTGAACCCTGGTGAAATACTCGAATACCATTATATCACATGAGTCTTGGCTTTCCAACAATATTCATAATTCTTATGAAAAATGAAGTGGACCAAATAATTGGCATTGAGGGAGTAACATTAAATGATAAATCTATGGGCATCCTATATTAAATTAAACTCATCATTTAATGATGCCGGTATATAGTACTCTCCTGTTGTGCTAATTATATAGACTTATTTGTTTTTTCACAAATATTATTAAGAAAAAATATTGGTGAAGTAAATTACCCAATTGATTTCCTAATTAGACCATCTCTAATTCAATAACGGTTCACGTATAACCTTTGCACAAAATATGACAAAGGATATTGACATTACAAATTAGATCATCAATTTGCATTGTGTAAAAGTGTCAAAATACTATATTGGTTAATTAAAAATGAATACGGGAGAAATATAGTAATTCTGCAAAAGTAAATAAAATTAATGGCGGAAAAGTATCGAAGACAATATCTAGAAGCAAATATTGTGTTAGACATCCTTAGCATTCAGACGTGTGCTCTTCCGATCTATTAATTAATTAATATATAAAGGCACTTAAGTGTCTTTAGGTTTTTACCTCCCATTTGCTCTGCGATAATGCTCGCGGGCAGTAATTTACGGTGAAAGTTTTATTTTTGGCAAAATTGATTTCATCCTTTTTCCATGTCGATTGTATCTCTTTGATTATTTTTATTCCATACATCACGTTCTTTATGTAAATCACGTTCTTTCTTTCCTTATTGGTTTGTTAACTAATGAAAGAATTACTATCTTTTCATTTTCTGGATCATTGTGAAACTAATCAAAAACAAAAATTTTAGCATTCTCTTATGTTTTCTTTGTATTATGTGATCATTTTCTTTCCTCTTCTTTCCTCTTACCAACTCATACATTTTCTTGCATCGAAACTATGCATTTTTGTTCTTTACAAATTTATCAATACTTGGGAGTTAGGACTTGGGAGTGATAGAATGAAATGCAAGTCCTTTGTTTTTAGAATCCACATTTTTATTTGCTTTGTTTTGCTCCCCAGTTTCCACATTTCGTTTAAATTTAGTTGAAAAGTTTTTAAGAAATTTATAAAGAAAAATTGAACTCAGTTAACAGTTGATCTCCTTTTCTCTATTTTTTGAGTGTAAAAGCCGTTTTATGTCTCATAATGGATTGAGACATTATAATCGATATTAAATAAAAAAACATTTACTATTTCTTTCATTTGAATTTAACAGTGTAAAAAGTGGTTTCTGTTTTTTGTCGATATATTAAGACTTCTTGTGCTTATTTAATATATATTTATCATATTATTATATAGGAGTTTAAAATAATGTTTTTTATTTGCTTATTTTGGCTCTATAATTTCCATATTTGCTTCAAAAATAGTTACAAGATTTTCGCAAAATTTATAGACAAACATAGAACTCACACGAAATTGATCACCTCCTGTTTATCATTAAGTGTATGATGCTGATGATTTTGATGATTTACCACTGACATGCATAAATTTAGTTTGTCAAACAAGGTGGATGTGTCATTGCCCATGCGATAATATACTTTTAATTTAAATACCTTATATAATATAATTACCAATATCACATTTACTATTTTTAGAGGGTGTTAATTTTTGGGCTCTTATACTTGAATTTAATATGTATTATTTTATTCTAATTTGAGTGCCAAATAACCTTATTTTGTGATTATTTTTATTTCATCTGGCGATTTTTTATTGTTTATTTTTCATCTGGGGATTTTTTTTTCTTTTTAATTTCAATCGTTCACTAATTTCTTTATCTAGATTGTTTCAAACAAGCCTTATTAAGTTGGTCAATGTATTAGAATATCATTCATTTCTAAAGTACAGTTAACTATACATCGTATTGTTTTTTGTTGTTAAATATTTGTAAATTTAAGTTCCATTGTATTTTTGTTCATTTGTTTTAGAATAAGTCCTCCCGTGCAACAATGCACGGGTGAGGAACTAGTAAGCAATAATTTTTCTAATTGTTAAAAAAAATCCTCTTGACACTGTTTATTTATTTTTTTAAAGGATTGACATTGTTTATCGGAGATAGTCTAATCTATCCTTATTTAATGAGTACACACACATATTAATTAACTGAAAATAATAACTTTAACTAGATAATAAAATATAAGGTTATTTTCAATAATTTTATTTTGCCTATACACATGCATCATAATATGCTTGCTTGCGTATGTGACACACATCCAAGTTTCAAGCAACACACACTTGTAGTTTGGATGTGTACCACGTATGCACACGATAGCATGCATGTGTGTAGGTAAAATAAAATATATGAATTATTTTATTTAGTAACAAGTACAAGTAATTACTCTTCAATTTAGAAACAAGAATATATAACTTTTGGAACAAAAATATATAATTGGTACAGGAAAAAAAAAGAATTGTAGCTTATATAAGAGTATCTCCAATTTATAGTTGTAGTCATGGAATAATATGACAATTAACAAAAAAGTAATGAGTTGGCACATTAAATGTTTGACATTGTCCATGACAATGACAATATCAAGCATTAATTTATCTAATCGATATATTTCTCTCTCTTTCTTTTTTCAAATCCCTAATAATAACTTGTCAAATATACGATACTGACATTGTTGGATTTGAGAACTTTTTGAATATAATGTCAATATTCTTTGTCACATATACACCTAAGACATTCCACTTTGACTTTGCATTGAAGATGCTCTAAATAGTACGGAGGAAATATCATCATCGCTGGTTATACATATATAGTATTACTGGACGTGGCTAAATTGGCTGACTTCATTAACTTTATTATAACACTATGTACTACTCCCAATGTCCCACTAAAATAGACGTATAACTAATTTCACAAGAATTAGGAAATATTCAATTAATGTTGTTGGGAAGGTAAAACGCATGAGTATTTTCCTAATATATCCTGAGATTTATTAATTATTTTTCTTTAATAATTTTATTTTATTGATTACAATACACATTAAATAGGGGTATATAAGAAAATAATATCTCAACAACTCCAAAAAGTGGTGGGCTATCTTTGTAGGACGAGAGATAAAATGTCTAGTTCAACTTTGCCAAATATGCGATAAATAATGTGATTCGAATTAATTTAGAAAAAAAAAGGACATATTTTGGGACTACATATAGAAAAGAAAAAAAAAATTCCTTGTATTATTGAGGACTCGGTGCTCCTAATAATGGCAATGGGGCGGGTACTAGACGGGGGCCCCAATCCAATCTGTGCCCCGTTAGGGATCTCCATCCTCATTCCTAACCCATCCCCTTTTAGTTTGGGCCAAGGATGGGATGATTGTGTCAGAGAGGTCATTCACCCTCATTTGATCCCAAACCGAAATTTTTGTGCAAATTCAAACGATGCATAAATAGTACATTTTTAAATTTTCATCAACGATCAAAGTTCAATTAGAAAAACTACTAACATCCAATGCGCTCACGGTTTTTTTGACATTACAACGGGATTATAGGAGATGAGAATTAGCAAATTAGGATGTCATTAGATCACATGAATCTTGACTCCAATCCCCTCAACTCAAGATTGAACTAAAAGATCAGAATATTTATTGGAATAGAAACATAACGGTTACACTAAACATATTTGTTGTTCAATCCAAATTAAAAGTATAAGAAATTTCAAATAATACAAGAACACAATCCATAACAAGATGGAAAATCTAAGATCTTCCAACTAATTGCAAAATTAAAAGCATATATGATGTGTTAATATATTAAACGCAAATGGTTTTTTCAATTTAGACTAGATGAAGCGATAGGAGCAAAGTCCACAATTAATTATTGGTAAATTAAAATTAAATTAATTAAAAATTAAATAGGACGAGGACGGGTCGGGGGTGATGATCCCCATCCGCGCCTCATCCCCAATTAATTTGGCGGATCCCGCGCTTGTTTGGGCGAGTTTCTCGTCGTGTTCAAGTATTCCCCATCCTGTTACTATCCTCAGGAGCATCTGACCAATAGAGAACTCACATGTAGCTCAAGTGCTCCAATTTAACAAGAAATTGGACCTTTTGAATCTACAAGTCGTTTCTCAATTTAGTTATGGATGATGGAGTAGGTACGTTTGAAGTATAAAAAATTTGTCCATGGTATGAACGTAGTATTAACATCCAATTTTTATAATAAAAACTGAGAATACTAAAAATTACAGAAAATAAATCCCTTTTTCCCTTATTACTTAGGGCATAAAAATAAAATAGAATTGGAAATTGAAATACAAAAAGATTTATGTCCTAAATGTTTAAAATGTAGCACCAAGTTTTATTTTATTTTATTTTTTTTAGAAGAGAAAATTTATTCATTTATAGAACCATGAAGTAGTAAATCCGAGATCAACATAGGGGGGAGGGGGCCTCAACCCATTCACAAGGACTTGACAAATAAACTGTTGCCCCAGCAAGACTATGAGCAGCCTGATTCGCAGTCCAACGGATACAAGAGAAACTAACATCACCAAGCTCATTATAAATAGCAGGGCAATCTTCAATGACTAGACCAAAATGTGATAGGTTTGTTGTTGAACACGAGAGATTTGTAGACTAGTTGGGCATCCATTTCCAAAATAGTATTATGTAAAACCAGCTCCTTTATCCAAGCTAGAGCTTCTCAAACAGCCAATTCTTCCACAACTTCTAGATCGTAGCTTCGATCTAGAAGAACCATTTTGCCTCCCACAAATGATGCCACCTGGTTACAATCTGAAAATATTGCTGCATCCACATTCACCTTTAAGCTCCCTTGAACTGGTTATTCCATCTAACCGGACTTGATCCAGCAGCCGCCTCTACCATTCTAGGTAAGCACGATTCTTGAGCCTCCAACCATTGTTGTAGCTGAAATTTTTGCAAACGGGACAACCTTTCTCTCCATAAAGGACTTGGGGTACCATATAACTTCATTACGTTTAATCCATATAGACCAACAAATCATGGCAGCTAGTGCTCTTGTTAGCAATTAATTATTCATGCAATGATATAATTTACATGAATCCTAATTCCTGAATGGTTAGAATTCTAACTCTCACGTATACATAAATAAATATTCAAGGTTCATTAGAACGTACCTTCATCCATGACAGTTATTGTGATTGAAAGCTGTGGAGGAATACAACAGAAGAAATTGTTATTCCTTTTAGCCTTCTATAATTGAATGCACATAATTGATGGGTTCTATTTATATTTGTAGGCAGAGAGGGGTAGTTCTTTGTGCCCAAAAACTCTAGGTTACTTGAAACCCTAGACGCAAGTTCTTTTTGGGCTCAAGACACTACCCACTTTCCATTAAAGTATGTAGTTAAGAAACCACCTAATAATTGACCAATTTAATTTTAGTCTATTAGACCGTTAATATTATGTGGGCTACAATAATAGGTCTTACATTCTCCCACTTGGCCCATATAATATTATTTCCATCGGGTTATTTACTTAAAAACCACCCTTTATAATAGAATTTTAAAAATACTCTTAGATTGAAAGTAATTGCAAACATACCATTTTCTATTTCAAAAGTTTCCTAAACCAATTTTAATTAAAATTCAATTCTTTATTAATTATTTTTTTATAAATTTTAATTATAATAATAATTACTTAAATATAAGTTTTTTCAATAAAAAAATAGTCATCTTTATGTACCGCGAACAACACTTTTAACTAGGGACTGTCGTCAACTGCCAACACTGCCACGCCACAAATACAGTAACAATAAAAAAGTAGTAAATTTGTTATCACCCGGAAAAATATCACATTAACAGTAAAAAAAGTAGTAAAATCGTCAATAAAAAAATAGATGTGTTTAGTGTAGTCGACGCCACACATACGGATGGTAACAAACCCAACAAATTGTAACAAAATGATAAAATATAGGAAGGTAACAAAACGAGAATGATAACATAGGAAAATAAAAAAAAATCAACTAGAAAATGGTAACAACCTAATAAATGGTAACATAGGAAAATAAACTAAAAAAGGCAAGCAAAAGATGGTAACAACCCCAGTAAATGGTAACAAAATAAAAAAAAAAAAGTAAGAGATAAAATAATCAACTAGGATTTCAACTGCGAAGTGTGAAAATTTACACAAAAAAAAAATAATTGAAGACCAGATTCAGCCGCAGGAACATTTCGACGGCAACATCAAGCAGCAACGCCGCTGCTGCAGTGTCTCTAAGAAGCGTTTGCAGCAGTCACCGCTACTTTGATAAGGGAAAAATCAATCGAGAACTCATTTTGTATGAAGCCTAATACAATAATATAACCACCACATGAACCAATATGTACTATTGCTACTAGTTCCACACTCATCCCTATTATTAGTATCGAGTCCACTGTCGAGCTCCACATTGAACTCGATCATTGCCATTCGAATT
>CAVNYN010206274.1:0-12472 GCA_963692815.1 Nyctanthes arbor-tristis | reverse complement strand
AAGGCATTCAAGGTGACCATTGTATTGTTTTTCCTCATAGTCATAAGTAGCCCTATATTGATACTATCCAAATCATCATATATTTCAACTATAATACAAATTTTAGTTTAAGAAAATGTCAAAAATATACTTTCAAACATTGACTACATTATTCTTTACATAATGTCTTTCTTTCATCTGCTACTCATCGTCTCTACAAAGAAGTTTCTCAAACATCTAAAAAAAAAAATACAATTTTCTTATAGTCACTTCTTGTTTTAACAAAATGACAGGAACAACTACTTGAAGTTCTAACACTCTTGTCTCAAGATCTCAAGTTCAGAAGAAAGGCCGGGATACTAATTTAATATATATAAGCTTTTTAAGCAACGGTTACTAATTTAATATATATAAGCTTTTTAAGCAACAGTTAGTAAAATGAAAGTACTGGTTAGAATAATGTTTAAGTCATACATACATCTTTATCATCTAGATCATAAGTGACGCTTGTTTCAGTTTGCTAAAATACAAAAAATGTTCCTACGAGACCAAACATTTTCAAAATTTGAGACAGATTAAAGAAGCAGCCAAATTAATGTTTTTCTACACAAACCTTGCAATCTATCATGCTAATCCAAAAGATAAAAAGCAGATACAACTTCTTCATAACTCGGGTGATTATGGCATATCCTCCCAGAATCTACCTATATTAAGAAAGAGTTTAATGATGTTTGAAGGCACTAAGGGCTGCCCTTCGGCCCAATTACTAGTTGGGAAGTGGAAGGCCCAGTTATTGTTGGGCTTTGAAGAAGAAGGTGAGAGTGAAGGCCTTGACCCAGCTGAGACTAGAAAGAGAAGACGTGGCCCAACTCAAAATGAAACCCACAAAGAACTAATGGCAATTGATTGTGAAACTGTTGATGCTCAAGCAAATCCAAAAAACATGCTAGCGGCAGGACCTAGATCCCAGGCCTGCCGGGAGAAATGACCTCTCTCAGTTGGAACTGCCAGTTCCTGCTTTATGTGAGATTGTGAAATCTCGTATGTTGGATGTTACATTTCTTTTTGAAACTTTGATAAGTTCCAATATCAATGAAATAAAAATGAGAATTAATTACGATTGCGCTTTCTCCGTTGAAAGATTGGGTAGAGGTGGTGGTGTAGCTGTTCTATGGAAAGACAAAAACAATTTCATAATAACTCGAAATTCTCAAAATCACATTGATCTAGAAGTTGTTGATGTTAATGTGGACTGATGGCGATTAATGGGATTCTATGGATTTCCTGAAAGTAATAAACATAGTGATTCTTGGTATTTAATTGGACATTTGTATGGATTATCGTCATGCCATGGTGCTGTATTGGTGACTTTAAGGATCTTTTGAATTTGTCTGATAAGTGAGAAGTCAATGACCATCCAAATTATTTGCTTAGAGGATAATTGGGCTCAAGACTGACTCCACCGTGCCTTTGCGTCGACTGATTGGATGAGATTATATTCCGGAGCAAAACTTCTTAATTTGGTGGCCCCGGTGTTAGATCGCTCACCTATTTTGCTCGAGGCTGAAAGGGAACAAATACATAACTTTGTGGTCGGAAAAAAGTTCGAGAATGGATGAATGAATGAGCTGGGTTTTGTTGATGTTCTGTGGGACTCATTACGGGGCCACGGGTGAAGAGATTATTTCAAAACTTGGCCATTGTTTGTGCAGGCTGGCGAGTTTGGAGAAGATTTCCACAAGATATTTCAAGAGGCAAATTAAGTACGTCAATAAAGAGCTTGAAGGAACAAGGGGAAACCCAAGCAAAGAGGTGGCTGAACTCTATCAAACGAGAAGAAACGAACCGGGGGTTATTCTTTTACAAGAACGGACATATCGGCGTCAAAGAGCAAAATCCCATTGGCTGAAAGACTGAGACTTGAATATGAATCTATATCTATATCTATATCTATCTATATATATAAAGGCACTTTAGTGGAGCTCTTATTTTTACCCGCCTATTTTACTTTGGTAAGGCTCGTGGTTAAGATCTTTTGGTATATGTTTATTTATATGGTATAATCATTTTATTATTTATGGTAATTGCATCTCTCCCTCCGCAGTCTCGCCCTCATTTTCATATTACCCGTTTCATTTGTATCATTCCTTTGGAAATATTATAAATTAATTAATTAAATGCAAATTGTTTCCTTGTCCTTATCAACATTTTAGTCCCGTCAATTAGATGTATACCGAACCCTATCTTGCTTTGAATTGGGTAAGGAAAGACCTATCTTTCGAGATTAATAAAATGTGGTTTGATTTATATTACCATATTCCGAATTTTATTCATCCCTTAATTGCAGGGTATATTGTCGTATATAATCGAAATTGTGTTTATCATATTTCTATTTTGAGCTATCTCTTGATTATTTGAATTAATTTGATTGTTGTTCTTATTTTTGAAATTTGGTTGCACATTTTTTTTACTGGTGCTTTGCTCTTATTTTTTAAATTTATTCTTGAACAAATCATGATAATGGAGGAAAAATGATTGGCACTGAGCAGTCTATTTTATTCTCAAATTGGTACTCTTTGGGCATCAAGTATTGGCATTAACCTAGCTATATTACCAATAAAAGCACATGAGGTGATATGTGATGATTTTAACGTTCATAATTTATCAATAAATCAGTTGGGATTACATGAAAATAGTTAGTATGTGTGTATATCACTATTGATGATTTATATGTTTCAGGACACTCATCTGGAATAAGATAGATGGTGTGACATAAATGTATGCTGGCATTCTAAGGACTTGGAGTCAGTCGAAAATTAGTCTCTATAAAAGGATGTCAGCCTTCTTCTCATAGCAGCATTCTTTAGAGTGTATTGGTCTAAAAGTTAAGACGCTCAAGCCTACAGCAACATTCTTCGCTCAAGGAATAAGTCTGTGGATGCACTTGCTTTACCGAAATTAGAGAAGTACAGTAAATATGTTGAAGTTCATGTTAGTAGAGGCACCCTCACACATTGTCTCTTTTTGTATAAAGACTAAAGTTGCGAAATCAATTTCTTTTCTTTTTCATTTTTTTATTTGTGAACATTGGTTTTGTAACAAAAACAATGTTGATTTTGAATCCAATACTATTCTTCATATATGGTTGGTCACAATATTTTTCTGCCTACTTTATAGGACAAACAAAGTTTATGTTATCTAATACAATTGAAAGTATATTATATTCGATGATCAAAGAGTAAAAGATATATATGTAGCCAAAGTCTATAATATTCAAATACGAAATGAATATCAAATTGTTTGAGGGAGAGACGCTCTAGCCCATGCCAACATTCCGTGCTCAAGAAATAATTATGTAGGTGTACTTGCTATCTATGTTTTCAGAGAAGTATAATAGAAATTTTGAAGCTCAAATTGGTAGAGATATTTGCCAATGGCGTTGGCGCATAACTTTTGGAGTCTCATTGGCAGGCAAACTTTCCACCAGTTAATGGATACGACCTCTATTGTGGTCATTTTGTAAAACCATGCATTTATTCTAAAATCAACCTTTTTTTTTAGTTCATACAATTTTACAGATTTCCCTTTTTATAGTTAATAAAAGCAACATTGTTTTTGGAAAATAACTACATTCAGTCATTATCGCCAGCTAATAATATTCTTTATATATCGTTGATCACAAAATTCTTCTGCATACTTTATACCATGAAAAAAAATTCCATTCCCCTATACAACGAATAATATATTCGACGCTCAGTGATTAGGGATATATATATATATATATATATATAAGTAACCGAATGTGTATTACATGAAGAATATTGAATGAATGAACAATTTTAGATGTCTCTTCTATTAGCCATAAGTTTATATTTGGGTAATTATATTAACACTACGAATTTTGTTTATAACACCACACTTTTAATATTACTAAAATGGTTATATTTTAAAATGACAAAAATAACCCTCACTTTAATAATGAAATTTACTTTCTCCTTGCTTTCATTTTAACGCACAGCACAGTTTGCCTAACTCTAATTTAATTAAATAATTCTTTTTCATGGAATTTGGGCATCAGAATTTGAAAATTAACAAGAAAGGGAGAAACATATACTAACACAATAAAAAAATTGAACTCGAGGTTGATGAATATAATAATGGAGAAATTACAATTAAAATTGGTATCTTACTCATTTTAATTTGGTATAAAAACTCTGTCTATAAAACTTTAAGCAAAAATTAGATATTACTATTGAATCTATCTCTCGATTGGAATTTGAAATCAATGTCATCAATCCTTTGTCCAAAGAATCATAGCTGAAAGTTGCCTAGAAATCTTGAATGAATCAATTATGAGAAATCATTGCTTTAAGGTTTGCAATGAGAGATTAGCCCACAAGGTAGGGATTAATGGTGCTGTAAACATAAATATTCCTTCGAATTGATTACCACAAATATAGTTAAAAATTGGAATTGGATGACATATGCGTGAGTGGGGTTAGGAATAGGTTTTGAGAGTTCCACTTTGAATATGTTTTTACAGTGAATGGTGATTATGGTCTACAATTTATTTTTTTCCCTCTGATTTTTTTTTTGCCTAATTGGGCAAGGTTAAGATTGTCAAACAAATGTGGTGTATTATTAAATTGTGTTTCATTTAGTAGTGTATTTATAAATGTGGTGTAGTAAATAAAATTCATAGTGTTAATATAATTACCTTTTATATTTTTAAGGATATTTTCTCAACAGGAAATCATCTTTTTCGCTGTTTAATTGGGTCTCATTTAATCGGTCCGCCTATTATAAATTAAAATAAACTAAACATCAGAGAATTAATAAATTAGATAATTTAATATTTTACAATAGTAAAATAAAGGGGATCGAGCCTGATGGTGTTTCTGTTATAAAGTCACCTCTCAAATGTCTACCAATAAGTATTTTTCACATATAAATATATATATATATATATATATTTCAATTGAATTATTAACATGTTGAAGTTTCTCAGATATTTTAAAATTTATTAATCTCAGCCTTTTGTTGTTCTTTTTTTTTTTTTTAATTTATTGGGATTTGCCTTCCCGTGCAATGCAGGGGTGTTGTAGAGTACTCTCATACAATAGCTTCTAGTCGGAGGGGGAGGAATTTTATACATAACTCAAGAATGACGCTGGTGTTTGGATTAAGGATCATGAAGGGATATGCATGACAGTGAGATTTGAGCAATTATTTGAGGGACAAGAAGCAAGGCCGGCTGAGATTTTGGGGGCAGTTTCACGGCGGATCTCAGGTGATAAAAATAGTACTACCTCTGTCCCAAAATGATAGTCCATCTTTCCTTTTTTCTCCGTCCTAAAATATGGTCCAGTTACTAACTTAGGCATGTAATTTATCTATAGAGTTCCTAATATACCCCTACTTAATATATCTTGGTAATATAGTTTATGACTTGGGGAATACAAAAGATTGGCTTTGGGAATAATGTTTTTCTTTGTTAATGCAGCCCATAAACCTTCTTCCACCTCCGTCCATTAAGTTTCTTATATATTCAACAAACAAATTCATCTACAGTGAGCATGCATCCATGAGTGACAATATGAAAGAGGAGTCCGTGGACTTTAAAGCAAATGGAGAAACTGTAGTAGGAGCAAGGCCAAGTTATGAGTTGAAAAAAAAAATGAAGCGGGTACTCAACTTGAATTTGGCCAAGTTATGAGTTGAAAAAAAAATGAAGCGGGTACTCAACTTGAATTTGCCACCAGAATATGAAGGCTATATCTCTCCGACTCAAGAATTTCCAGCTTCGGTCGGGAAGTGATTCAAATCAATCCCATGGTTTTCTACCGATGACGAATTTTGGCTATCAGTGATGTCCGCTAAATTATTTAAGTCAATTGACAGAGAAGTAGATGAAGTATCCATATTTTTCACTTCTACTTAAATCTCTCCAAATTGGTCTATTTATACTTTTAATGTGAAATGTCAAATGAAATCATGGCGGCAAAGTCAAATTTTGATTCCCAGTTTTGAGTCCAGCTGTTTACTGAAATTTTAAAATTTTTTTGATTAAAGTAATGCATACTACAAGACCAAATTTTTAAAAAAGGGATTTAATCCATTTGGCTCTGTGTTAAGAACTGGGAATAAGGCTACTTCGTTAAACACAAATGATTTGGGGTTAAATTCATACAGAATTTTAAAAGCCATTTTTTTCATTGATTGCTTATTGACATTAATAAAAGGGTATAATAGGAAAAATATAAGTAAACTTTAATATTTTAACTAACATTTCTTAAATGTGTGTATGATTGAAATAGACCATCTTTCTGGGACGGAGGTAGTAGCAAACTTTGGCAGCCTTTCTCAATGGAAGAATTTAAAATGGCTTTGGATCAAATGCACCCCGATAAATCCTCGGGTCCGGATGGGTTAAATGCGGCTTTTTTTCCAAAAAGCTTGGCTTTTTATTGGTGAAGAAATATCCAGTGCATGTATTCAGTGGCTAAATGAAAAGGCTTTCCCACCGCGTTTGAACAATACACTCATTACTTTGATCTTGGAATGCTAAGAACCGGCCTCAATGAAAGACCTTTGACGTACTACATTATGCAACATTCCCTACAAGATTATTGCTAAAGCCCTTGCCAATCGACTGAGGAACTTGCTACCAAGAGTGATCTCTAAATTCCAGTCGGCTTTTATCCCGAGTAGAGCCATTCAAGACAATGTAGTTGTGGCATTTGAGCTGATCCACTACATGAAGAGGAAGACCTGAGGTAACAAGGGGAAAGTGACATTAAAAGAGGATATTAGCAAGGCAAATGACAGTGTATGTTGGGATTTTTTGCAAAAAATTATGCTAAAAATGGGTTTTGATTCTGACTGGGTAGAGACTATTAAGATGTGTATTACTACCGTTAATTACTCGGTTTTAGTTAATGGTCGGAAGATTGGTCCCATTCAACCAATGAGGGGCTTACGGCAAGGAGACCCTCTGTCACCATGTGTGTTCATTATATGTGCCGATGGTCTCTCTTCTCTTATACAACAAGCTGAGTTCCGACGGGAAATCCATAGTTCCAAAGTTGCAAGAAGCCCATCTTGTATATCGCATTTGTTTTTTGCAGACGACAGCTTCTTCTTCTTTAGAGCCAATATGCAGGAAGGCGAGATCACCAAAAGAATTGTCAACTGATAAGGGGAAGCTTCGGGACAATCAATCAATCTTGAGAAATTAGGTATTTTCTTCAGCGCATATGTTGAGCAAGATATGAGAAACAACTCATCGGCCTTACTAGAAGTGTCTACTCCACTTGATACATGGAGATATTTAGGGTTGCCTTCTCTTATTGGGAGCAAGAAAAAAATGTTTTTAGTTTCTTAAAGGACTGTACTTGGAATCATATTCAGAAGTGACAATCAAAATTACTATCCAAGGCAGGGAGAACAATTTTTATCAAGGCTATTGCGCAAGCTATCCCTTCTTTTTGCATGTTAGTATTTCTGCTGCCGATGTCATTATGTGAGAAACTTGAAAGAACGATGAACTCGTTCTGGTCGGGTTCGAAGTCCAATGGCAGTCAAGGAATTAATCGGCTCAGATAGGCTCGCCTTAGTATTCAGAAAGAGGATGGATGTATGGGTTTCCAGATTTTGAGAGCCTTTAACCTGGCAATGCTTGGCAAACAAGGTTGGAAATTAATTTTTGATCCCAATGCTTTAGTTTCTTTGATTCTCAAAGCTAAATATTTCCCTTGAGGGAGCTTCTTATCTTCTCAACTAGGATTTAATCCTAGTTAAACCTGGAGAAGCATTTAGAGTTTACGTGCATTGTTGACTAGAGGTTGTTGATGGAGAGTGGAAGATGGGAGAAGTATCAATGTTTGGCGAGATCCTTGGCAACATGATGATGCAAATTTCAAAATTGTTACCCCAGAAATTGCCAAGCTAAGTAACATTAAGGTAAATGAGTTGTTTATCCCAGGGTGAAGGAGTAGGATGTTGAATTGTTGGGAGAAATTTTCAATCCTAGAGATGTAAATGAAATATACAGAATTCCGTTATCAAATATGATTGCAAATAGTAGATAGATGTGGCACTTTAACAAGAACAGAAACTACCTTGTCAAATTGGGACACTGAGTAGCACTGGAATTGGAGAATGATTATAGTCTTCTTTATGAGAAGGGCGGTTGGAGGGGGTTATGGCGACTTTGTTTACGTCCAAAAATTCAAGTATTTTTATGACGAGCTTACCGAAACTACTTACCTACGAGAGAGAGAGAGGCTAATGCAACGAGGGATTCAATTACCAAATTCATACGTTATATATGGACTACATGAGGAAACAACTTTTCATTCATTAGTGAGCTAAGAGTTTTCTATAGCGTGCAAGAGATATATGGGCTTGAATATGCATGTGGGAGATTGGGAGAGTTTTAAAGATTGGTTTTTCCATTGTTTGAGCATAAAGGAAACGACAGTGATGGAGGAAATCATTACCATTTTCTGGGCGATTTGGAGGCAGCGTAACTTAAAGCTGTGGACGGGCCAAAATCTTTGTCCCAAGCAAACGGTGAATCATGGCCTAAGCTACTTGAAGGAATGGAAGTAGGTGAAGATGAAATGTAACCCAACACATCAGCATAGGCCGAGACGAGTAAGATGGCAGAAACCAAGCAATGGCAGTGTGAAATGCAATGTAGACACTGCTGTATTTTAAGGGGATTGGCATATTGGGATTGGCATGGTGTTGAGGAACGAGAACGGAGGTTTCCTGGCTTGTTGCACGCGAGTGTTCGAAGGAGCATGGCCTGTTAAAGAAGCTGAAGCCATTGGTGCTCGCGAGGCAATTTTGTGGCTTCAATCCTTGGGCTATGAAAATGTGACAATTGAGCTAGATGTAAATGTTGTAGTTGATGCTATCTAAAGACATGAAGACAATGCCACAGAGTTTGGGTTGATCATTGAAGAAATCCGCAAATCTCTTCATGCGCATGACAATTTCACTATTACTTTTGCCCCCAAAAGGCAAATAAGGTGGCACATGAAGTGGCAAGGCATGCTAGATTTTCTCCTAACATATGTTTTATGAACTTGGCTCCTTGTGGCTTAATAGACAGCTCACACTTGATGTATTGGATGATTCTTTGTTAATGAAAGTTGAGTTCTTCCCTTAAAAAAAAACTATAAACTGTAAACAACAACATACAAAAGTTCATAAAATTTGTTCTTAATTCTCAAACATGTTAGCATAATATTTAAATAGGTAAATTTCACATATGGTATCCAATATTTGTGTTTTATATCAGTTGGGTCCTCATTCTTTCTTTCAACACCGTGAATCCCCAACTTTTTATAAATTGACTCAGAAGGTCTCTAATTCCAAAATGGCAATTATGCGATTTACTATTTAAATAAAAACGAATAGAATTCTTTCTTCCCCACCGGATTTACCTAGCCATCTATCTTACTCACATCTCCAACTTGACCGAAAATGATAAAATTCCGTTAGCAAAATTTTTTGGGAGGGGTGGGGGATAGAAACCACCTTTTTCTAGGGGAGTCGGTTACAAAATGCAGATATAATCTTTTGCTAGTGGAATTTGACATTACTGGTCGGGCTGGGGATGTGGATGGGTAACTCAGTAGATAGTGTAGGGAAAAAATTATTTTCTTTTATTTTTTAAGTCCTTTTTGTCATTTTGCTGACGGAAAAGTTGAATAAGAAATTTTGCTATGGGAATTTGTCATTTCTGGCCAAGTTGGGGATGAGAGTGAGATATGTAACTAGGTTAAATACTGTGGGAAGAAATTATTATTTTTTTATTATTTTTATTTTTAATTTTTGTTAATTTTTTTATTTAAGGAGTAAAGGGCATAATTGTCTTCTTTTGGGATTAGGGACCTTCTCTGTCAATTTATAAAAGGTTGCATATTCACGGTATTAAAAAAAAATGGAAACTCAACTAATACAAATTGCAAATGCTTTTAAAATAAAATAAAATGAAAAATAAATTGTGCAAGATAAGGAAAATAGGAGAAGGTGGAATGTGCAAGGTAGACAAATTGGACAATTTTGCCACGCAAGCACAGCATAGGATTAAATCCAAACACGAGGTTGGGGCCCATGTTCAAAGCAAAATTGTATTTATTTATTTATTAGTATAATGTTTATCTATTTTAATAAAATAACAATAAATAATTTCGATATATCTCTATCAAATAAACAGTAACGCCCTGCACATTACAGTGAGTATCACACAATGTCGCCGATGATCGGAATATTCCGCCGGAAAACGAAATTTATTTTCAGTAGTCGAGTGCGACTGTTCTCATCAACGCCATATTTGGAGAACCGAAGAATAGAGAAGATTTTAATAGCTAACAGAGGCGAAATAGCTTGCAGAATTATGCGGACAGCTAAGAGATTAGGGATTCGAACCGTCGCCGTTTACAGTGACGCTGATAAGTACAGTCTGCATGTTAAGTCAGCTGATGAAGCTGTGAGAATTGGCCCCCCGCCTGCTCGGCTCAGCTACTTGAACGCTTCGGCGATTGTCGAAGCCGCTACCAAAACCGGTGCTCAGGTTAGCAAAAACGGATTTCTCAAGTTTTTATCAGATGTTTGAATTGTAGAATAGATATGAATTTATGTCTTTCGCATTTCTGCTTTCGTTGAGAATATGTGAGTAGGAAAAGAAATGGACATCGCGGAGAGGTAAATATCTGAAATGGAAAGCTGGAACCTTTTCTTCGATGGAATTTTCTGGTTAATGGACAAAATGCAGAATCAGCCCCATGACTGCGGGAATTTTGGACGCTGCAGTGTAAATAAATAACATTTTGCAATTTGTAATTTCAGACTGAAATAAATTAGTCAACAAAATAAATCATGCTTCAGTTGATGTATGTCTTTTGGTGAATTAGTCACCTGGGATATCCAAATTGCAATTAAGGGGATGTTAATTGATAAATTTACACAAGGAATGGATGAGTCATGGGACATTTACAGTCGCATGACTTACAGGACCTGTTTTCTGCATAGCTTTGTATTCTGGTTTCTGAATCATTTGTACACTGTTCCATATGCCTATGCTTTGCATGATATACTATTGTGTTTTTTGATGTTCCATTGAGACTACCTTTAATGTGGGGCATCATCTATGTGATTATTAGGCTATCCACCCAGGTTATGGTTTCTTATCAGAAAGTGCTGATTTTGCTCAACTCTGTGAAGATAAGGGCTTTGCATTTATTGGGCCTCCTGCATCTGCAATTCGTGACATGGGGGATAAAAGGTAAGATCACCAGAGGCAATTTTCATCATCTTTATATTCATTCTTACCCTTCATTGATTGATTCTTTTTATCTGTGTATAGCTAGTACCATGTTCTACAAGTAATGCTTAATGGGATTGATGGTAGGTCCTAGCCATGTTATAAGCATTGGCACAAAAACGAATTTGCCCAATGGCTATACCTAGCTTTCACCTAAACATGGATGAATGATATCTATAATATGTATCTGTCTTATCTGCTACGTTAATCTTCAATACATGTATTTTCTTTGAGTTGTTTTTGTCTCCTTCGTTGGTTGGACGTGTATAAAGCAGAATAATATATAATACACTCCATCAATTTTTTTTTTTTTTTTTTGAATAAGTTGTCCCCTAAATTCTGTGATTGTTATATTCAAAGAACACATGATTTCAATAAATATTATTTAACCTGATAATATAATATAATTACTGAAGTACTTAATTTACAAGTTTCTAGCTGTTCTCCAATTTGAGAAGATATAGGAGCTTCTTGATGCATATGTCAAGCTAACCTACTGTATAGTCTTCAGAAAGATGTTTCCCGGAAAGATCCTTCCCTTTTGAGGTTACCGTCCGATATCGATCAAAAGTGGTCAATGTAGCACTTATATTTCCGATCACAGAATTTTTACATGTGCAATGATTATTAACTAGTAGAGATATGAATGTATGTTCAGTGCATCAAAGAGAATAATGGGTGCAGCAGGAGTACCGCTTGTGCCTGGATATCATGGTGATGAACAAGATATTGATTTTATGAAGTCTGAAGCAGATAAAATTGGATATCCTATTTTGATCAAGCCAACTCATGGAGGTGGAGGAAAGGTGCGCATTATTGAAATGTTTTGTACTGAAAAACCCGAGTTCACTGATGATTGCAATATCTGATATGTGATGAGTTATGTAGTTTCAGTCCCAGCACTGTTTTGTTTGCATGACAACCTGCTAGTTGTTCCTATCTTCAAATTCATTGGTTAGCCATGATGAGGAACACATGATGGACTCGGACATGCTTGGATGTAACAGGAATTAATTACTTTGTTCAAATTGCAAGCATAATTATTTGCTTTAACTAGTTGAATATTCAAAATCTGCTTCAGAGCACTTCTTTTCTGTTGCTGCTTTCAGGACTGAATCCCAAGGTGTGCATATTTCAGAATCTTATAATATATTA
>CAVNYN010206272.1:0-21777 GCA_963692815.1 Nyctanthes arbor-tristis | reverse complement strand
CCCGACCTTCATACCTATGTAGGTGGTGTCTGAACATTTTTCACTACCTCACCATAAGTAGGGAGATAGAAGGTGCTAACGATGTGCCGAATCTCACACTGTAACCTTCTATGCTTCTGGTCTTTATGTGCTCGGTGCTCACCAGGTGTGAGGCAAAACAGGATAGCTCCTCAAACTTCCTTTTCATAAGCCGTGATATCCATATCCCTTTCATCAGTTGCAGAAACTGAACATCCTGATCACAGAGGGCCTGGGGAAAGTACTTATTCATTAGCTCAGTTTTGAGCTTAGCTCAGTTTTGAGCTGAGCCCAGGTAAGTTCCTCAGCTTCTCGTAAGTTTTTGTACGGGACGCTAACTCTCACCAATGTCCAGCCCCACAGACCAACTTGAATTCTACACACAAAACTTTCTGATCCTTGGGGCATGAATACGGTGGGAAATCTTCCCCATAGTGAATATCTACTAATCCATAGCCAGTGGCCCACCCTTATTGTCAAACTTCGACGGATGGTGCATATGGAACTGCTCAATGACTGGCACCGCGGAGGCATCTGGAGATGCTACTGGTACCGGTGCCAGAGCTGGAGCCGGGGCCTGCCTCATTCTTCCGATCTCATGACTCGGAAAGTTCTTTGAGCACATGTGTTTTTGTTATATGTGCCATTTCCTTAAAAAAAAAGATACATGTTGTGATAGCTTGAAAAGGCATAAAGTCCAACATAACTGGAATAATGAGGAACAACTCAAGGAACACGAAAAATTTTTACTTATTATTATTCATAAAAAATCCTTTGAAAGGAGTACATCAAAGGAGCATATAGTGCTCATATAATCGAAATGAATAAAGAACAACTTTGAAAAGAAAACATGTACAATACGGACAATGACTCTAAACTCTCTGCTATCTCTAGTCATCATCGTCGCTAACCTAACAGCTTGATGCCTTAAACCTCTTGGGCGGAGGGGGTACGTCTTCTCATGTAATGCATGATTCTGGTTCATAGTCTTCCAAAATATATATGTCCTCATCCTTATCTATATTGGGGTGCTATGTTGGACCTCTTATTGTGAGGAATCCATGTGCCAAAGTGAAAGGAAAATAAGGGTTGTTTTTGTAGTATAGGCAACTGCTGCCCTTTCCCTTTAGCCCCTCATCGTCCAACCTAAATGAACTCGTTTGCCATGAAATTTTGTGTGAAGATAGGCTAATAGAAATAATGGCTCCAAAGAGGAAAGTATATGAGGCTAGCAAAGGGAAGAATCCGTCTACTTCAAGGTGACTGGAGTCAGACGTGTGCTCTTCCGATCTGGAAAATGACTTTGTTAATGATCTGTGCCTGAATTGGAAGATCAGGAGATTTATTAAAGAAAGAAGGATTCAATTATCTGACTTTGTTAATACCCCATTTTCTGAGTTAATTGAATACTATAGTCTGGGTCTCGAGTAATAAATGGTGGTAGCTCTGTCGCGAACATTCTTACTCAAGATCTAGATCCCTATTCATTAAGCATTAGTGCAAGAAATCCAAGAACTCATTTAGTTTTTGGATGATATTCATTTATCAGATTGAATTCTTTTCCACATTCATTCCCCATCACATTTAGGAGACTTGTCCAGATTTAAGTAAATATCATGCAAAAAATTCTCTCTAGATTTCATTTTTCGGCCAAAAAGGCTCCCTTTTTTAGCACTCAAGGCCTCTATTTATAGATTGGCATCAAGGTTCTTTAGGAATTTTACATAATCTATTCGGACAGGAACCAAGTTGGGACATTAAAAATGCTAAGTGTATATATCTTGTCCTAATAACTACCCTTAACTGCCAACTGTCTTCCGTGCTTCTCACACGCTTCATCACAACCCTCTTATCGTGACATAAGGGTTCAGTTCTCCTGATCAATTGGGCATCATCTCAAATAGAAGGTTTGACTCACCTATGTCTATACCTAGTACTAGTCAAAGGAAAAAGGTTTAACCTTATAAATAAAACCCATGCTCTAACCGTTGGTGACTATGTTCGGCCACCTCTGATTGGACAATTTTGTTTTGATCTCAACCTCAATCTATTTATTATATTACATATCTTCCAATGTTTTCCTTGTCCAGCTAAGCTATTATGATAAGCCACTTCGATGACTAGTGTCACGCCGCCGCTAATTTTACAATATTTTCGAGTATCTTATATTGATTAATGAATTCCATATCAGAAGGTTCAATACAAATCGCGGGGACGGGATGTGCAAAAACAAAATTGTTTGTCTTGAAAAGGGTACTTACTTAAACTACCAAGTTTTTATATTTTAAAGAATCATTAAAACTTGGTTTATCAATAAGATGCAAAGCACACAAGAAGTTATATTAATAGATATATTTCACTGATTACCAAAGTAAACAAAATTAATCTAGTCAAGATAAATTCTTGGGAAGTTATCATACTGAAAGGTAAGTTTCCAATTGATAGAAATATATTTATAGAAAGGTGGGTATACTTATTATTACAAAAAGTATGAAACTCATAAATTGGTTTATCTATAAAATGTATTCTTGTATTAGTTTCAAAGACAGGTTTCCACCGTATGCAAACTCTACTCCCGTTCACGAGTAGGCTCCAACTCATGGCTTGTTTTTCTTTTCTAACATCATATCTTCAATTATCGACAAAATTGTAGAAAGAGGGAGTGAGTACGAAGTATTCAGTGAGTAAAAAAACCATTTGATTCACCTTTCATTTGAAAGATTTATTTTCAAGAAAATCATTGAATGCACAAAGCTTTTCAATAGATCGGAAGAGCACCCCATCACTAGTTAAACTATTATCCGTGGTACGCGCAAGATTCATATCAATTCAATCAGGGTCATGTATAATTTAGTGAATCCACAATCAAATCCCGGTTGACCCCTACCGGAAATAGCAATACAATTATAAAGCAACTACCATACTAGTTGTCGCCTATCTCAGTATCATTAGATGGCTCCTAGTACGGCAATGAAGCAAAGACAAGGCGGGTAGAGCAACTGGTGATTTAAATGCAATAAATCAATCTTTCTTTTTAATGCATCAAAGTCCATGTTTATCACATGAAAATCATCAATCAAAATACTTGCTTAGCTTATTAAAGCTTCAAGAATGTAGAAAATGAATCAAAGTATTAGTTACTCACCTCTTTAACTCGATTCTGCCAAATATTCTTTGAGTTATTGACCAATGCCCTCAAAACCTTCATTTTCCTTCATCAAAGTGATGTTTTAAGTTGTATTTCTTACATATATATGATGGAGGGTCATTTCCAAATGCTAAATCAAGTGTTTGATATGTTTTAAGGGTTGTTTTCCTTCTCTTCCTCTATTTGGACGAATTTTCATTTATGACAGGCTTGAGGTTCGCCAAAGAAGCAAGACAATTATTCTTAATATAGATGCGTGCATGTGGAAAGGGAGAGAGGGATTGGATGGGAGAGGTTGGCTTGTTTGGAGAATTCTCCCACCTTCGCCCTATTTATAATCGTTAGAAAATATCAAGATTTAATTGTTTTTAATAAACCTTTGGATTCCGCCAATTAAAAGGTGACACGTGACATGATCTAGCACCGTACACTTGGAGGTAAGGTGGTAAATTGCTCGAGAAGTCCTTATACTTGTGTCGCCTTATAATTAAGTCATCGTGCTTTGATCTTATGTAACTTGAGTCATTCTATTTAATGTGGCTTTTCAATTAAGTGGCTACACTTTGAGTTATACAATTCAATAGTCACATTCTTGTCTTTAGGCCTTACTCAAGTAACACTTGTTGATGCCAACTCAAGTGGCTATTTAATCATCGTCAATATTTACAGATTGTGGTATCTCAAGTGGTTACTCGATCATCGTTACAATAATATTCACATTGTTTATAACCATATCCAAATTCTTGCCATTCATTTGAAGGACAAACCTTGTAACCTTTCAATTAATACAATACGATCACACTGCCATATTCAAATTCTTAGTGTGATCATCTTGTATTCTTACAATTGATGCAATTCAATATATTCACATTGTTATATTCTAATTTTGGACGTTCAATTGAGTACTAATCTTGTAATCTTCAATTAGTATCATTCCAACAATTGTCCAATCATCATAAAAAAGAACGATCGCGTTATCAATAATCATATTCTAATCTAATCATTGTCAAAAATAACAATCATGTTATCAATAGCCCCATTCCAAATTTTAGGTATTCGTTTGAGTAATAATCTTATAACTTTACATTTGATGCAATTCAATTCAATAATCTTATAACCTTTTTGTTGATAATAATCCAATAAGTATTTAATCATCATCAACATAACGATTACATGCTTAAAATTTTTCGATATGTTACACCTAGTCCCTCTAGTGTGATTCCAATGTGGCACTTTGGTACCAACAGTACAGACCCTCATATTATAAAAGAAACAAGGGAATCAATATTACAATAAAGGATAAACCATAGAAAATAGAGCATATGAAATTTATATAACTCCAGAATTAACTTATACCGACATCCGTATTCAATAAGCTTGGGGGATTCATTTCCAATAGGCAAAATTACTCTTTTGTGACTAACAAATCACATATTATATATATTATATAACGCTTTACATACTATTTCATTTTTCAAAATATTAAAGTAAGAATTGTTTTGTCAAGGAGTCTTCGTCGTCGCAATCACCACTAATGTAAATATTTGCATTTATTATAATAAAATAATTGTACTTTTTTGATTTTCTTATTTTTCTCATTCATTTAACTTGATTTTTCTTATTTATTATTGAGTAAAACTTATTTGCCAAGGTTAAAGGACGGATTCATATTTTCTCCCACTTTATAAAACTAAAATTAAAAAATAAATTTTATCTATATTTTCTAAATGGTATGTAAAGTGTTACAAAATACAATATACGAAGTGTGAGTTGTTAGTTATAAATAAGGGTAATCTCATCTAAATAAGTAATTTTTTTAATTTTTTTCAAACAAAAGTGTGTTATGTTAACACTAAATGAAATTGAAGGTGTAAATTATGATTTCTAAAAGTGTTAATTTCACAAATCATCTCTAACTTTTGAGTTATGAATCGGCTGGGGTCCCCAAACTTTTTTTGGATCTCCTAGGTCTCCAGTCTTTTATAAATTCGTACGATATGTCCTTTTTGACGGTTTCCGTCAATTTACCATTAACTTTCTAATAAAATTACCGTTACACCCCTTAAATTTTTTAATTTTAAAAAAAATATTTAAAAATATTTAAAAAATTAAAAAAAATTGCCGTTCACCCCCCGACCGCCAGAAATGACGACATTAAATATAAGGTGTATTTTTTAAATTTCCCTTTGACTATTCCATTTGGATACCTTTCGTCAATTCATTCACCTGATTAATGTCTATACTTTATTAAGCCTAATTAATTAAATTTAAATTTAAAATTAAAATTTATTTAATTATTGTGGTTCACCATGGGCAATCATTTATCTTCACTAATATAAATGTAACTAAATTACATATTGTTTATTTAAACCTTTTTAGACGAGATTTTACATATAGCAGATTGAATAGACTAGTTGTGTTTAACTTAGATGTTGACAATTATGTTGGGTTTTTAAAAAAATTTTTTTTAATTTGGTAGAGCTGAATTAGAATTGCAGTTACTAACCCAAAGTTGAAGCCGTTTAGTCGAAATTTAAAAGCTAGAAGAACGTGCAAATAGATTCAAAGGTTGATCATGCTACATATCTATGTAACGGAACAAGATCAATTGGTACAAGACTTGATGTGCATGTTTTAGAATAGTATATATAGTGAAATTAGTTTATTGTTGTTTCCTACATCCGACAGGTGCGACGCTATTTAAAATAATGTTCTTGGATTCCAAGAACATATAATTTCACATTGCTGTTTGATACTTTTACATTCACTAAAGTTAGTCTATAGCAGCACAGTATAATAAAAAATAGTATTGCACAAGTACTTTTGTGGCTGCAAAGAGTATTGCAATGACATAAAATTGAATGCTCCATGCAATTCCCATATTTCTGTGCAATCAGTCTTTGAAATCACCAAAATCATTTAGTTGTGTTTACATCTTGATCATCTCCCATTTTAGAAGCATTTCTACTATTGGGGGAAAATGATAAGGGGAAAAAAGTCTAGGGTCAAAAATTAGCAAAACAAATGCATTTCCAAATAATATATAGGGGAACTTGGTCACCTGTAGAATGCACAAAAATAATAAATACCTTACTCTACTGAATTTACTAGAATTTGTAGAAGCGGAGAGTAAGGTCAAACCCATAGAGAACATTGGATAATTCAAAGTATTTCGTGTCAACTAGCAAGAAGAGGGGTTTTGTAAAATATTGAACTAAAATTAATAAAAAGAAAAGAATAAAACATTTAAAACATATTCACAAACACAAGGAAGAAGATAAAAACATGATGATTAATTTCAGTTCATGTTTCAGTTGTTCTCTTCACATAAAAGATAGTAATCAATAGCAACGTCGTTTCTACTTTCTTGCAAAACTATTTACTATAGATAGCAATAAGCTCTGCTACCCAGATTTTCCCTTATGTGTATCTAATCAAAATAAGCTCTTCAATTAGACCCAACCATTTGGACAACCTAGAACAAGCTCTCTAGATTTAGAAGAAAAGTCGAATGAAGGATGAGGAAAATAAGTTGATCTAAGCAATAAATTCACAAGCTCAATCCATTTAACTTAGGTCGTGTAATCCCTAATGATTAACAATCATTAGTCGCTATTTGAGAATTAGGAGAAACAACAATTACATATTGAAACCCCATTCTAGCAATAGAAAATTAATCACTCAATGTAGTAGGCCTAAACTAGATCGAACAATCAATAATCATAAACATATAAAATAGAATAACACAAACAATTTTATAAGAGAGTAAGAAATAATGCTACTAGAATTGATTAATTAAAAAGAAGAAGTAGCATCACCTTGAACTAGAAAAAGAGAAAAGTTAGCCTCGTGGCTCATTTGGGAAAATCTTCCTCCAAACTTGTCTTCGTTGCAAAAGAAAAGAATAACATGAAGTTATAATTCTCTAAGACATGATCCTAAGTTATAATTCTCTAAGACATGATCCTTTTATATAAGGTCTAAAAACCCTAAAAGAAAGAAGAAAATTCGTGTACAGATTTAGCATACGGAGAATTCTAGACTAACAAGGGAAATAAGAATCTTCTCACACGCAGGGGAAGGTGCTGCCGCATTGAGCAGGCGCTGTGGCCGCACTAATTTCCTAAAATTCCGCCATACTGGTGCGGCCACATGAGTAAGTGGTGCGGCCGTACCGAGTCTTTTCTCTTTTTTCCTTTCTTTTTTGGTCCTTCATGTTTTGTTGTCTGGCATCTTGGTCCTCGAACTCCAAAACTCTTGCAAAGTACGCCCAAACTTGATTCTTTTTAATTTTTTCCTTGATCCTATAATAAATAAACAAACTCAACGTAAATAAATATTTTAAGATAACAAAACACACAACAAACTACTAGTACGGAGAAATTAAAAAATCGAATAAAGCACTTATCAAATTTCCTCACACTTAAACCGTTGTTCGTCCTCGAACAACCCATAAACAAAACACTAGAAACTAAACACAAAACAAAAACATAACTATTAGATTCTCCCTATCACACACAAGGCAATCAACTTATCATTTAGCTTATGGAAAATCAAGGTAGCTCGCCTAATAAGAAGTCTCCAAAGCAATGCAAGAGTCTTGAGAATTTTTCTTTTTTCTTTTTCCATTTTTTCACGAATAAAGACTAACCCTTCGAAACTTATAAAATGTCATGAACATGTATCTTCAAGCAACCATTAGAATTATAAAACAAAGTTGGGGAGCACCGGTACTATTTGCCAAAAAGAAAGACCAGAGTATGAGAATGTGTATCAGTTATCGAGAACTTAACAAGCTCACTATTAAGAATAAGTATCCCTTTCCAAGGATCAAGAATTTATTCTACCAATTGAAGGAAGCGGTTGTGTTCTCAAGGATCGATTTGTGATCATCAGTTGAAGATCAAACCAGCTGCCATACCGAAGACAGTGTTTAGGGCACGCTATAGGCATTATGAATTTATAGTAATGCCCTTCAGTCTCACCATTGCTCTAGCAGTGTTCAAGGACTTAATGAATTGAGTATTTCACCGATATTTGGACAAGTTCGTCATTGTTTTCATTTATGACATCTTGATATACTCGAGAGATGCAACGCAGCATGAGGAGCATTTGAGAACATATTGGAGATTCTTCAGGCAGAAAAACTCTACGCAAATTCAAGAAATGTGAATTTTGGTTAGAGAAAGTTAGATTCTTGGGTCATATCGTAACTGCTAAGGTCTAAAGTTGAGACAGTGTCAAACTGGGCAACGCTTATGAACGTTCGAGATGTCAGGAGTTTCTTGAGTTTGGCGAGTTACTATCAGTGATTCATTGAAGGATTCTCTAAGATAGCAGGCATGTTGACCCAATTGACACGAAAAGGTGTTAAGTTCTAGTGGTCTAATAAATATGAACAGAACTTCAGGAACTAAAGAAGCGATTGGTTTCAGTGCTGATATTAACCATACTGGATGGATCAGATGGATTTGTGATTTACAGTGATGCTTCTAAATATTGTTTGGGTTGCGTACTAATGCAGAAAAGAAAGGTCATAGCATACGCATCGAGGCAGTTAAAGTAATATGAGCAAAATTATCCGACGCACGACCTTGAGCTTGCAGCGGTAGTATGTGCCTTGAAGATTTGGAGCCACTATCTGTGTAGAAATAAATGCGAAATCTACACTGACCACAAGAGTCTCAAAGATCGGCTTCACCCAAAAGGAGCTAAATATGAGACAATGAAGGTGGTTGGAGTTAGTGAAGGACTATGATTGCACCATACTTTACCATCCGGGTAAAGCTACTGTGGTTGTCAATGCTCTAAGCAGACAGAATACCGGTCAGTCATTGAGAACTGTGCAAGAACAGTTGATCCGTGATTTTGAGAATATGAGAATTGAGATGATAACCCCAGCCTCTCAGAAGTCTAGTTAAGCCTGATTTGAGAGATCGAATTGCGACAAATCAAAAGGATGATAAATTTTTTGAGAAGATACGAGCTAGTGTTGGAACAAAGAAGATGGCAGGATTTTCACTTACTACAAAACAGGGCACTCATGTTTAGAGGGCGCATTTGTGTGCCGAAGGATGAGCATATTAGGAAAGAGATTCTAACTGAAGCTCATTCCGCCCCTTATGTAGTTCACCTCGATGGGACAAGATGTATCAGGATCTGCGTGCTCTTTCTGTGGAGGAACATGAAAGGGAGTATCGCAAAATTTGTTGGAAGTGCTTGGTGCGCCAACAGGTTAAGGCGGAACACCAAAGGCCATTAGGGCTGTTAAATCCGTTAGAAATACCAGAATGGAAATGGGAGAAAATCTCTATGGATTTTGTATTGGGTCTCCTGAAGTCAGAAAAAGGGTATGGTGCCATCTGGGTAATTGTGGATCACCTCACTAAATTAGCTCACTTTCTGCCAGTTCGTATAAGTTTTAGTTTGGACCAATTAGCCCAGTTGTATGTCAGAGAGATTGTCAGATTACATGGAGTGCCAGTATCTATTATATTAGACAGGGATCCAAGATTAACTTTGATATTCTGGAGAAGTCTTCAGGCAGCTATGGGAACTAAGTTGAACTTTATCGCCGCCGACCATCCCTAGACATATGGGCAAACTAAGTGAACTATTCAGACCTCGGAAGATATGTTGAGGGCATGTGTTTTGGATTTAGGTGGTAGTTGGGAAAGACGCTTGCCATTGGTAGAGTTCACCTATAATAAAAGTTTCCAGATGACCATTAGTATGGCTCCATACGAAGCTTTGTACAGCCATCGATGCTGATCGCCCGTCCATTAGGATGAGGTCGGTGAGAGGAAACTTCTAGGTCCAGAATTAGTTAAAGAAACTATTGAATCCATTGAGAAAATTAAATTGAGGATTAAAGTAGCACAAAATAGACAAAAGAGCTATGCCGATAAGAGGAGAATGGATTTGGAGTTTCAGGTCAGCGAAAAAGTATTTCTCAAGGTGGCTCCGATAAAGGGTATCTTGCGTTTTGGCAAGAAGGGGAAGCTGAGACTGAGATTCATTGGACCGTTTGAAATACTCAAAAGGATTGGGAACGTAGCTTATCGATTAGCATTGCCACTAGAACTCTCGGCTATGCACAATGTGTTTCATGTTTCCTTGTTGAGAAAGTATATCGTTGACCCAAGTCACGTGGTGAACATACAATCAATTAATGTTCAGGAAGATTTGACTTATGAAGAGAGGCACATGTTTGTATATTGGAAAGAAATGTTCATGTCCTAAGGAATAAAGACATTCCGTTAGTTAAAGTTCAATGGAGTAGGCGTGGCAGAAATGAAGTCACATAGGAAAAGGAAGAAGATATCCTAAAGGACTACCCAGACCTTCAAGATCAAGTAAGTCTAATTTCGAGGACGAACTTTTTTTTTAAGCGGGGAAGGTTGCAGCGACCTAAAATTTTTCTAGTTAAATTTTTATTTTAATCCACGTGTCGCTATGACGTGCCCAAATAGATTTGAATAGACATACTTCGATGACTCGCCTATTTAAACCAAATTAAATAATATTATTGAAATGGAAAATTTGTAGTTTAACAACAAAACTAAACTCAACTCCAATGATTCAAAGTTTACTGAATTAAAACCTATCGAGCCATCAAGATTATATAATAAGATTTGCAACTTTCAATAATTTTTATTAAGTTAAAACTTCTTAAAAACCTACACTTTAGTCCCAATTCTTTTCCATTTACACTCCATATAAATACCCCAACCAACACTTTCACTTATTTGAGCCCATTTTAATTTCCTTTTTTTTTTCTTTTGGTATTCCTTGTTTTCTAGGGCAACCTAGGCTTTCCATATACTATATAAACATCTTTACTTCCAATGTAAAGGGGGTTTTCATGATTATTTTCAATTTGAGATATAAAATTAGGGTATTTCCCTTCTTTGTCAAAAAAAAAAAAAGAAATTAAAAATAAAACATAAATTACGGAAATCCTCATGTGCGGCCGCATGAGGTCGCACACTAGGCCGTAGACCTTCTCTATACCAGGCCGCATAGGGTCGCATGTAGGTCACATGGAAGTTGCATGTTTCAAATGCCCTCTAAAGTGAGCCGCATGAGGTTGCAATACGGTCTCCCAAAGGTCCCATACTTCTGACCACCTGTGTTCCGACATGCATAACTTTTTGTAGGAAACTCAGAATTAAGATCTGAAAGTTGTGTTGAACTTCTGACTCGATAAGCTTTTTGATGACCTATTTTACCCCATGTAAATCATATCAATTATAATTTTGTGGCCCAAAATTCCTTGAGAGATGCGGCTTCAATCGATTTGAGCACTTCTTCACATAATTCAAGCCTTGAACCTCCAATTTGTCCCTACCTTTGTCACATTTAGCCTCCATTGCCATGATTTATCTTGGGTACAAATTTTAATATTTGATATCTTAGTCTCCGCATGTTGATTCACATCATTCCCTCCCTCTTTAGAAGGATTCGCCCTCGAATCTTTAGATTTGTGATTACACTCCTTCTTTTGTATCTGCAAAGACAAAGATTTGGAGAGGGGTTTGTTAGAAAAATTATTTTTCTTCTCTACTCTAACTTCATTTTCTTTCACCTTCCAATCCTTCAATTTTAATGCTCTTCCCACACTTCTTTTTTAGACAACGAATGTAGAACAATTTTTCGGTTCCCTTGATGGAAACTAGGGAAATTTTTAAAACCATCAAATATCACCTTTCTATCAAATTGCCAAGGCCGAACCAACAAGATGTGCGCGGTATGCATGGGTATCACATCACATAGCACCTGATCCCTGTATTTTCTTATAGAGAGATTCACCCACGCTAGCTTCTCATCCTCTTCATCAGTTGACACCACTTCATCTCCTCTAATTATCATTGTTCTCCAGTTAGGACATTTTGTCATCCTCTTTATGTTTTATTTTTAATTTTCTTTTTTTTCTTTTGGTATTTTCTTGTTTTCTAGGGAAACCTAGGCTTTCCTTATACTATATAAACATCTTTACTTCCAATGTGAAGGGGATTTTCAAGATTATTTTCAAGCTGAGATATAAAATTAGGGTATTTCCCTTCTTTGTCAAATTTGTGAGAATTTGAATTCTCGTTTCTAATTTCTTGTGTTTTGTCAAGAGATTAATCTTCTTTATCAAGAATTGTGTCCTAATTCTTGTGGTGTGTTATCAAATTCGTGGTTTGTTGATTTAATCGTGGGTCTGAATTAAATTCTTTAGACAATTTAAAATCCCGAATTGGCTTTCTTGGGGTAAACTGCAATATTGAAAGCCTTGTTAAAATCCGAACTTCCGTGATCGTATCATAGTGTCACCTCTAAACTGTGAGCACCTCATGTTTGTGAGGGTAGGTCTATACGAAACCACTCCAACTGAAAAGATCCCTCGGGATTTGTGGATACTTTGACCAAAACTTACGCTTAATTTGAATGCACTCCCATTTGGCATTAGCCACCTCTACAATACATGGGTTAAGCAATTGCACTACAAATATTATTATCTGATGCACCATTTGAAATAGACAATAAGCTTGATGGGTGTCCCAATAAATTTTTGAAGAATTAGAGTATCCACAATGGTAGTGTTAAACTGGTTGTTAGTAAAGTTTTTAGTTAACTACACAAAAAAATAGCTACATTGGTGGTGTTTTTTGGTTAGTCGTTAACTTTGTTATTAATTTTAACAACAAGTTTAGCATTGTGTTCTAATTTAATGCTTTTAAAAAAAGAATTTATTTATTTAATAAACTTTGACCAATAACTTTTAACAAGAATGGGGCACACTTAGACTTAAAGTGGATTTTTGTGATTTTGTCTAAATAATTGTTAAATTTAACATTCATACGTAGCATTTAACAACTACTTTAAATGTACTTTTTTGCTTATGTGGATAGCTAAATTTTACAACACCAATGTAGATGCTCTTACCTCAACAACTTCTACACTGGTTTGGATGCCTGTTTAAGTGAAACAATTAGTAACATATAAAACTCTTTTAGCAATTTCATATTCATGCAAGAAATATGCTATTATTTGTGCAATGTCATGGGGTTCATCAATGACAATACATTTGAATGCAATAAGAACTTTTTCTAGTGTAGTATTAGAGCCTAGATGCAGCACGATGATATATAAATATTTAGTGTAGCTAAATACCCAATTTACCCTTAAAGAGACTACAAAACTAACTGCATAGTTTTCAAATATTTGTTTTATCATTTCCTATTGTCAAGTGAACTCATCGATACAACGTGGTCGCTCTCCGCGGGGTTGTCTCTCCGATAGTAAGTGTAGCCATCAGGTCATAAAGGGCCAAAAGTCAACAATGATCAACGTTGTAAGGTCTTGGGAGCCAGCCTAGAGAGGTTCATCCAATTTAACGGCCTAATGACCAAAAGACCTAAAGAGCCCGTTTTTAGCGACCTCTGAGGTAAGTCTCCATTCCTGTGTTCTTGTGGTTCAAGACATCCTGGTGCTACGCTAATGAACTCACAGTGCCCCAACCCAATGCTGTGACCTGAGAAGCACGCCAGCTAAGCACCCGCTGGGGAACCCACTTGACGGACCTTATCACTTACGGCTGATGGGACTTTAGCATTGAATGCAAGGTGATGGCCACAGGCCCCACACATGACTTAGGTAGTCATTAGTAGAAAAGTAAAGGTCAAATCCCAGCTGACATGACTCACAGGTCATTCGTATGGGCCCAACATTAAATGCATGTAATTATCACCCTCATGCAACTGGCAAAGGGGGTATTATAAATAGAGGCAAATGAAGCAAAGAGAAAGACCCAGAAAAAATCTCATTCTTCTTCTCTTCGGCACACTTACTCTCTTCTATTTATTGTAAACATTCCTTGCCTTTACACATTAACTACACAAGCCGATTTAAATATAAATTTCCCGCGAATACAACCCTTGTTTGTTGAGTCAAAGGCCGAATTTGATATCAACAAATTGGCGTCGTCTGTGGGAAATCGCTACCAAAAAGCTGTGTAAAAAATTACCATCAAAAGGAAATAAGTGGTAGAACCTCTGGAAGCCAAAAAACAAGAAACAGTGATGGCCGATTGGTCCCCGGGCTTTGAAAGAACTGAGGCGTGGTTAGTGCCAGTCCCTCACGGCCTCTAGCGGCCGCAAGAACTGAGACCCTCCAGCGGCAAGTGGAAGCCCTCGCCGAGGAAGTGTAATGGCTACGACAACACGCATCAGAAAGCATGGCTAGGGATAGCGTTTTCACAAGATTGGGCCCCCACCCCCAACAAGGCCACAGAAGGCCAAGATTGCCTTAGCCCCAGCGACCGAACAAGCGTGGACAAAGGAGAAAGAGCCAACACACGATAAGCTCACTCCTGAAAATCTTTCAAGGTCAGCAGCTAGCCTCTCAACAGACTTACGAGCCAGGTCGATGGAGAAAATGGCTGAACAACCTCAAACAAAAACAGTTCGGGTTAAAAGAAATTTCCAGCCAAAGGAAGGATAAGAAACCTTCCACCTTTCTTGAGCCGATTACAGTCCTTAACATTTCCTCATAATACATCTTCGACCTTCTAAGGAGAGACCCAATCTTGCTTAAGGCAAAACCCGTAAAGAGGAGGTGAAAATGTGGACCAATCCAAATACTATAGGTACCACAAAGCCATGGGGCACGGACAAACGACTGCAGGCACCTAAGGCGAGAGATCGAACAATTGATTGGATAGGGATACTTGGGTGACTTCATAGCAGATCACCAATGGTTGGAATGACAAGCTCGTCCCCTACCAGACCTAGAAACCCGGCCTCCTAAGAACTGACCTCCGGGCGAGATCTACATGCTCAGCATCGGAGACCTTGGCGTGGACTGCTCTAGGAGACAGAGGTGAGGTCTCGTGCGTAAAACCCAGATTTCCTATCACTCACCCGAGAAACATTTCCTTGCCTCCCCAGCGAGTTCTTTCTCCCCTCATCATCAGGCTGTCCGCAACACCAACCCCCATGTGAGCGCCCTGGTCATTACCATGACAATGTCAAGGGTCAAAATTCAGAGAACCCTGGTCGATAATGGCAGCACTGTGAACATTATCTTCTAGCATATGAAGATGGATCCTGGGGATATGCGGCCCAACGAGGTCAGGCTTCAAGGCTTCACTGGAGACCACATAAAGGCCAAGGGCCAGGCCACGCTCCCCGTCGAATTAGGGGACAGCCTCCGTAAAAGGAAAATTTTGGCAGACTTCCTTATTGTTGACGCACCTTCAAGCTACAGCGCCATACTCGGGCGATCCCTCTTGTACGAGCTTAAAGCCACAACCTCGTTATTTCATCACGTCATGGAGTTCCCTACCACCCAAGGAATTGAGACCATACGAGGTGACCAGCCTGCATCGCCAGAACTCAACCCGGAATATGTCACTAACATGAAACGTCCATTAGAAGTTTATACCCTGGATCCAAGAGTCGGTAATTCCGAGGCACAAGCCTACCCAGGTGATGAGCTCGAGACCATAAGACTAAGTGACGATAGGCTGGAAGTGGAACTCAGAATTCGGGAGGGCTGAAGGAGCCGATGAGAACCCTACTTGTCGAATTCTTGAAACAAAACCTAGATGTTTTTGCATGGGTCCATGAGGACATGGAGGGCATCGACCCCAAACACTCCTGTCATAAACTCAATGTCAACCCTACGGCCAAGCCCATAAAATAGAAAAGACGACCCCTCGACGGTGAAAGATATAAGGCCTTGGCCAAGGAGGTGGACAAACTACTTGGAAATAAATTTATAAGAGAAGCGCTACGTCCTCAATGGGTAGCCAATCCCATCTTGGTTAAAAAAAAGTAACGGTGCTTGGAGAATTTGGATCGACTTTACAGATCTGAACAAAGCTTGTCTAAAAGACAGCTTTCCCCTACCCAAAATCGATCAGATGGCTGACGCCACTGCTGGACACGTGCTGTTAAGTTTCATGGATGCTTATTTGGGTTATCATCAAATTCCCATGCACCCAGGGGATGAGGAACACACTTCTTTTGTAACAGACAGAGGACTCTACTACTACAAGATGATGCCGTTCAGATTAAAAAATGCTAGGGCAACTTACTAGAGATCGGAAACTCCATGTTCAAAAGTCAGCTCAGTAAGACCACGAAAGTATACATCGACGACATGCTCTTCCGATCTCTTCGAGCTGAGCAGCACATTGAGGACCTCTCCAGAATATTCCAAGTCCTAAGAAGCTACAAGATGAAGATCAATCCAAAGAAATGCTCTTTCGGAGTGGCGTCAGGCAAATTCTTCGGATACATAGTTATCTAGAAGGACATCGAAGCAAACCCGGAGAAGGTCAAGGCGATCCTTGATATGATTTCCACGATAAATAATTCATGTATATCTATTTAGTTCATTTAAAGCATCACCAACGTTTTTCCACGACCTCAAATAAGACAAATCTACGACTAAGTAAAGGTTAAAGCGACCAAGGTAGGAACAAGCTTCCTGCCACGAACTAACACTTGTCTAAAATATATTTGACTTATCGACATGAGAAACAACTAAAATAAGCTCTCAGTCAACAACATCACATCCAGGTTAATGGTTACGCGATCAAGGTCGTGGCAATCCCTCGACTAAGCGACCTCTAACACTTCGATAATAGGTTAGGCTACTGAGGCTAGAACAAGCTTCTAGTTAAACGGCCTCACACTTGGCACAAAATCCTCACTGGAATTCATTGTATGTGACTTAATCCAAAATGAGCTTCTGGTTATGTGTTCCAACACTTTGGTTTGTGGATTTGCCCAAAGGCATTGTACAGTTTAGGACGAATCAATTTAAACGAACAAATAGTTGTATAAAAAAACTTTTTTCATTTCATAAGTACAGAGAGATCTCAAAAATAAGGGAAGGTAAGGCTTTAGGACTGGTCTCCCAGAGTAGGGACCTCAATCTTTTCGCCAACAGGAGCCTCTAACTCGGCATCCTCATCATCCGAGCTCTTATAGCCGCAGTCGTGCTTGATCTTGGCTACCTGCTCTTTGAGGAAATCGAGATCATACTTAGGCCGGGCCTTTACGACCTCCTGAAGAACCCTTTTGGTAGTCTCGTAATATAGCCCAGCGTTAGCTTGCTTGTACTCCTTTGAGCTCTTGTATTTGGCTACCACCTCTTTGCACCCAATCAGCTCCCCAGACGCGGCCCTGTTCTCAGCCTTCCTCAGAGCTTGCTCATGATTCGATCTTTTGGTCGCTAACGTGCTCTCTAGCTCTTCAATCTTTTTCCTAGAGGCCTCAAGGTCGTTTCTCAACAAGGCGGCCCCATCCTTGAAAACAACCAGATCCTGCTCCTTTTACTTCAGCGCCAGTTAGGCCTCCTCTTTTGCCTTTGCGACTAAGCCCGCCTCTTTGTTCAGCTTCTTCGTGTCTTGGATTACCCTACGAACACAAGCTTCTGCGTGCTGGTCCAAAATGGCCGAGTGACCTCACATAGCTGTACTTGTTTGAAGGATCTCGGTAAGCGACATGGAGCTCACATACTTCTCCGACTTGTTCGACCAGCTTTTGGCCACGTCGCTCATGGCGTCACCAAGATTCCCAGGAAGCCCTTCTGAAATGGTTTCGAGTGGCCTCTTCGACAGGTTGAAGCTTCTGCTCTTAGGCCTCTTATCCTTCATTTTCTCTAGCATGGCCCGGCGGTTTGGTTGAATAGGGAAGAACATGTTGTCAGCCAGCAGGTCTAGAACCTCTTTCTCCTGAATCGGTACTCCCTCCTTGCTGACATCGCAGCAGGGGCAGGGAGGTAGGGAAGGAGCCAAGAGGAGTGAGCAAGGGAGCAGCCTGCTGTCGCTTGGCAGAGGAGTCAGCAACCGCAAGGTCAGCCTCTTTCGCGACCCGCTAAGGAATTGCTCTTTCTTCTCCAAAGCAGCGGCAACTTCCTCAGCGGGCCTCATCTCCTGAGTTTTTTCTTGGTGGTTTCCCTAGCCTAGAAAAAGAAAAAAGTATGTGTCAGGTCGCCATATGGACGCAAACAGATCTATAGCGCGTTTGCAACTTGCTGTTGTTGGGACTGTTGTCGCTACATTCCAACCTCGGTTCTGAAAGACCAACCTCAATCAGGGTATCTTCATTGGTCAGGTCCTTAAAGTGGCAGGCTTGAGCTTCTAACCCAGTGACCTCTTGAGCTCGTTCCATAAAGGTCGAAGATATCAACTGCGGCCTGTCGATTCCTGAAACAAAAGGGAGAAAAATAAGTATTAGCTCGTCAGCTCCAAAAAAGAGTTCGCTGGACAGCTACTTACGAGCGTTTGCATAGCAGGTTGCCACATTTGTATCCTTGTGGTCTGGGGCCAGCGGGGTCCTCTAGTTGCCTCCTACCTAGAACCAGCTCTCCTTCTATTCTGGGACTGAGTCTGGTACCCCTTTCACCAGATTGTCCCAGAGGCCAACTGGCAAATGGGGTATTATAAATAGAGGCAAATGAAGCAGAAAGAGAGACCTAGAAAAAATCTCATTCTTCTTGTTTTTGGCACACTTACTCTCCTCTATTTATTACAAACATTCCTTACCTTTACACATTAACTACACAAGCTGATTCAAATACAAATTTTTCGTGAATACAAATCTTGTTAGTTAAGTCAAAAGCCGAATTTGATATCAACTGTAAGATTTCTTGAAGTCGCACCAAAGGACCACCACCTTGACCACCATAATTCCCGAAAGCACTAAACATAATATCTTGATGGTTCTTTATCTTTTTTTTCTTTTTTGTGGCATACAAGAGTAGATAAGGTAGGACTTGGTTACATGAATGTTTGAACCTGAGACCGCCTGCACGTAATTCAAACTACTAATATCTTGATGTTATTGCTATCAAAATTTCAAAGTAACTTTTCAAAACATTATACAAGGTATTAACATGAGCTCATTAAGCATATCGTCCTCTAAATTTTTCATTTCAAACTTTGCACACTCTGAGCTACGTGTCTAGCTCCGTCCCTGCTTATCATGTACAACAAGTAGAAGTAATTAAAAAATATTTCATTAATAATCACGTGCACTGAACAAAAAAAATTGAGACAAATTTGTCATTAATGGAATAAAACATTATGGGTCTTCATTATGAAATTTGACTCCTCATTGTGTGTAACCTATATTAAGATCAAAGGATTATTAGTCGAATTACAATTTGACATTACATAATGCATCCATATCTTACAATTCATAATTAGAAAATAATTTTAATTGAAGAACACTACGAAATGCCACGTAATCTTCAGCAATCTAAATATTAAGGAATATGTGTCAATATCGCTTGAACCCATAACAAAGTAACCAAATATTCGTTGATTAGAGAGTAATAGGACCATAATGATTATCAAGTATCAGTAAAAGGTATGCTGTAAACAAAAAAGTTCATATACATTCACCCTCATATTAAAAGAACGGGTACACACACCGCTCAATTCCTCATAACTGATGTAAAAAAAACTAAATCAATAACTATTGAAATATCATCCTTAATTGAACCCGTGCGTTGCAGGAGAAGATACTTATCAAATATACTATGTAAAAAATATTACAAAGTTTCAATATTCTCATCATCCACATAGGACCCTAATTAATTAGTATATAAAAAATTATTACCAAATCACCATGTCGCGACCCTGCTAATATTATTAATAGTTGAAGTTTTTTAGCAGTTAAACTTACTTCATTTTAGAGTGGAAGCTTTCATTTTAAATTTTGTTTCGCAACATGTAGCGAGGACAAGACGTACAAAACCAACAATTGTTCTTATTTTTAGATTTTTAACATTCTAATGAAACTACGTACAAGGTGACTTTATCTAAATAATCCTTAAATTCTTAAGAAATAAATGAGATGTTAATATCATTATATGGTCACATCAATCTTCCTTGAGTTCGAAAAGCCAAAATAACTTTATAATTATTTCAACAATCATTGAATTCTTTACAAATATGAAAATATTTCCGGTCTGGTTGGGACTACATCTTGTCATTCTCAACACTAGATGACAGAGATTAGACTGGATGGTCAAAAACTAAAGTTTACAGTCTCAAAACCAGATCCATAAACACATTGTACACTTAAACTAGATCCATAACAAAATCCAAAAGATATCTCTAACTACTTCAATTGGTAGATTTCATTAACTAGCTGAATCAAGTGACGGGAGGCCACATTGAAAATTAGGCTTCCAATCTTTTCAAAAAGTTTCATATAACCTTTGTTCATTACATCACTATCTAATTTTACCAATACATAGTCTGTAACATAAACTATTATATGAATCTTAATATAAATTTAGTGGGCTATTATTCATGAATATATTGATAAGGACATATGTGTAAATATAGATTGATGCAGCACGAAAGTAACGAATTCTAGCAAAAACCTTGAAATGTAAATAAACTTGGAATCCGCCAAGCAAGTCTTGGAATCCACTACAAAATTGGGTAAAACTCAAGAAATGTATTAATAATCAAATAATTGAAATAATTGAATTGTACAAATACTCTCTTTTATAGACATGTATGTTTTGGAAAGCAAGTAAAATACTGAAAAGGAAATTAAAATCCTACTAAAATAAAGAAAATAACTAAATTCCCACTAAAATAAAACTAAAAACAAAACCTACATTCTAATGCTAATAAAATTATTTTCTTATCCTATCTCAAACTTCCCCACCTAAAAGAAAAACTCACCCGAGTTTTATTTCTGATGGGAAGTCATGAAATAGAAAGATTATGCTTGATTTGTATAAGTGGCAAACTCTAAAAGAATAATCTCTTTTGAGTTCATCACGTAATATGAACGAGATGAAGAAACCATACTCTAATACCACTGAATAGAATTTGTGGTCATATGTGCTCCACTTTTGTCTCGTTTCATTTAACTTTTCAGAAAAGAAAGCTACTGATCTTTTCTCCTGGGACAAAACACACTCAAATCAAATCACCACATGCATCACATTCCACTTCAAACATCTTCTCAAAGCTAGGAATGCCAAAACTGGAGTTGTACACAGTTTCACTTTAATGAGATCGAAGCTGCTTTCTTTCTCTTCTCCCCAATGAAACTTTCCTTTCTTCAAACACTATGCAAGGATGCTACAATGGCACTGAAGTGCTGCACAAAACATCAACCTGATTTAGGAGTAGGCCATTCACAAATTGCTTGAGTCTTCTCTTCATCAATCTGTATACCTTTTAAGCACATACGGTATAGGATCTACTCATAATCTACGAGTAGAAATCAACCCATCATCAACTACTTTATCCATCTCCATGTATGAATTTTGGCCTTCCCATGTCTCTGCCGAGCAATCTGTAACTGATCCCACCGTACAACTGCAGAAGTTTTCAAAAGGAAAGCTACCATCTTCACCATCTTCTCTTTGGTGATCTCCGTGATTTCAAAGAAACGTTCAACCTTCACTAGCCAATTTAGGAAATCTTCAATCTTCAAAATTTCATAGAAAGGTGATAAATCTGCCTTAATATGGAAATCATTAGAGTTGTTGATATTTTGAGGGTTAGGGTTTAGAGGCAAATCTGGTTCCTTCTTTGAATCTGACTCAGCTTCGCCCCTTGCAGGTCTAGCTAGAGCACC
>CAVNYN010206271.1:0-11836 GCA_963692815.1 Nyctanthes arbor-tristis | reverse complement strand
CTGAGCAAGTTAGATCATTTAGTCGCTTTAATTTCCATTACATCTCTAGGATTATGTTCTATACTTAGTGACTCTATTTAATACTCATTCCATTGTTTTGACACCATTACCAAAAGAAAAGCAAAGATAATTTGAGCTGATGGAATACAGGACGAATATGAGAAGATTTAGAAAATTAAGTCAAGTTGGGAAAACAAAATGAAGGTTATGCATGGACTAAGTATTCTTATAGTAAATTCAACATCATGATTAACTGAATTTTGAGAACGAAATTATTTTAAGGGTGGTAGATTGTAACAACCTGTCAAAAATCTTGACATAACATGTCATGATAAAAATACTTCTTACTGGTAGAACAAAAAAAAAAAAAAGAAAGAAAGAAATAGTCTTGATACATGATTTCTAGAGCTAAATGAAAGTTGGAGTCCTAGATTACTCTTTAAGCTAGATTTAACAATTTTGCATTTTAATTAGCAGATCTTCCTACAAGAAATTTTACAATATTATTGAATCCAGAAATTTAGTTTCAAGTAGGCATCTTTGTGGCTCTATAACCTAAACTTCAAAATCAAATACAGTAAAGTTAATCTTTGGGAACTAGGTTTTGAGAACTTTATATGGATACAAAAATCAGATTACGGCTTCATTTAATAATTCGAAGGTAAGTCGCAAAATGACCAGATAAAGGACCAAATGCCAAAAAAAAAAAAAAAAAAAAAGAAATCATTCTAGTGGCAATCATGAGTAACAACAAATAAATCTGCTGAGAAAACATGAAGTACTAGAAATACACCATTTTGAGGGGAAAAAAAGAAAAGAAAAAGAGGAAGAAAAAGAAAGAAATACACCATTTTGTATGATTTCCAAATGTCCAACACGTGACAAATAATGGTGTTTCATTTTCCATGGTTTCCAAATACCTTCCAGGTGCCCTCCTCTCCCCCCCAAAAGTAAATAAATAAATAATAAAAAAATGAAATGTATCTGCCAAGTGTCAAAGATTATGTGGTAGGGTGTTATAATATATGGGTGTTGCTAGTTCACTCATTTTCTCATCAGAGGAATAAACATCTGTGGAGAATTAACGTCTTGGTCCATTATCTTTATGGCCTTCCTCACATTACTCTTCAAATATCAAATACTCATATTTTTACCCTTTTTCATTTTTAAAAGCCTTCCAAATTAGTCCCTCTACTATTGAGCTCATGTATATTACTTCTTCAATAAATATTAGGAGTTCTTCCATTTTGATATCCAGACTTTTGAAAGGGTTTATAGTCCCTCAACTATTTCATTTTTTTTCATTTGGTCCTTCATTTAGTCATTTTGCGACTTACTTTCGAATTACTAAATAAAGTCTTAATTTGATTTTGGTATCCTTGTAAAGTTCTAGTTCCCAAAGATTAATTTTACAGCATTTGATTTTAAAGTTTAGGTTATTGAGCCACAAAGATATCTAATTGAAATGAAATTTCAGATTTAATATTCTTGATAGACATACGTAAAATTTCTTACGGGAAGATCTACTAATAAAAATGCAAAACTAATAAAAATGCAAAACTGCTAAATCCAACTTAAAGTAGATGTCTAGGACTCCAACGTTCATTTAAAACTCAACTTCAAATTAAAATCTTGCTCGTTGCTTTAAAAATCAATCTTGGAAATAATAACTTGATTCATAATATTTTCTTAGTGAATTTTAATCATGTATGGACTCTAGAAATCATGCATATCAAGATTATGACTTTTTTTTTCTTTCTCTACCAATAATAAATATTTTTATCAGGATATGTTGTGTTAAGATTTTTTACGGGTTGTTACAATCCACCCCCTTAAAATAATTTTCTCCTCAAAATTCAGTTAATCATGATGTTGAATATATTATAAGAATACTTGTCGATGCATAACCTTCATTTTTTTCCAACTTGACTTAATTTTCTAAATCTTCTCATATTCATCCTGCATTCCATCAGCCCAAATTATCCTTTCATTTCATTTGGTAATGGTTTCAAAACAATGGAATGGGTCTTAAATAGACTCACTTAGAACATGATCCTAGGTAGGTAACGAAAATTAAAGCGACTAAATGATCTAATTTCCTCAGTAAATTCATTCAGTCTATATATCACCAATTCAATCTGCCTTGCTTGCTCAATCTTAGAATATTTTCATTTGATGCTGACAGTCTTAATGGTTCTAAACTTCACTCAATTAACTATTATCGGATTTATCACAGTATTATTTCATTTCTCTATACCACCAAATATATCCAAAAGTTTATGCAACATAACTCAAATTTTCACATATATCTCAAATTATCAATCTCTCAATTGAAACATAATTGTTTCATGTGATAAAGTTACTAACAGATATCTAGAAGAATAATGTATTCAACAATCTTAATTATCCGTGAATATTTTTCATAGGTCCTAAAATCTAATTCAAGTTCTTTTGCTTCAGTTCTTGCAGAGACAATAAATCCCAAAATAATATATATAATGAACAACTCAAACTGGATAATTTAATTAGTAAACCATTGTTGTAAGTAGTTATCTTATGCAATTGCTTATAATTGATGCATACCCTCATTGTAATATTATTATTCTTTTTTACTTTTGATTATTCATAACAGATCGTCACCTTCTAATAAGATGTAGTTGGTCTAAGAACCTTTATTGAACCAGTCATGTAATTGGACATTTTAAGCTCTTTCAGCTATGCTTGATTCATTTTGAAAAATGCATGTGTGGGATAAATTAACCATGTCCTATCAAGAAGAAATCCAATCCTTACATCTTGTGGTAAATATCCTTCGGGAAATATATAGAATGTTGTATTATAACTAGAATATCATTAAAAATTCAACTAAGAATCAATCACATAAGCCACATACGATGAGAAAATATAATTTCAAAAATTATTCCCGAGTCTTTACCTTGAGGACCAATTTTCTTAGGTCTTCCACTAACAAAGTCCATGGTTATCTTCTCCCATTTCCATTCCAGAATTGGTGATGGTTGTCAGGTGCCAGCAGGCCTTTGATGTTCACCTTTTATTTGTTGACAAGTTAACATGTTGACACAAATTCAACTATTTCTTGTTTTACATTCGGCCTCCAAGAAAATGCCTCAAGTTCTTGATATATTTTGGTGGATCCTAGATGCAATGAATAAAGTGTATTATGTGCTTCTTGAAGAATGTCTTTCCTCAAATTTTTATCCATAGGTACATAAAATCGATGCTTATATCTCAAGATTCCTTGTGATGAAATATAATAGACTGAAATTTGCTGTCCTTACTCCAATTTCCCTTTGATTTTATGAGCAAATGCATCATCTTTTTGTAATTGCTTGATTCTTTCTAACTTATGTAGGCTGAAGAATTAAAGTTACTATTTTTGCATGAGCAAAATCAACTATCTCTAAATTAAATTTCTGTAGATCTTTCTTCAGTTCTTGTGCCGTTTCTTTTCTATTGAAAATCTTTGGACTTTGTGACTCTGCACTACATTAGCCTTTCCTGGTTGATAATTGATGGTACAATCATAATCTTTAACAAGTTTTAACCGTCTTTGCTAACGCATATTTAGATCATTTTGGGTAAAGAAAAACTCTAAACTCTTATAATCCGTGAAAATTTCATACTTTTCCCCATATAAGTAATGACGCCAAATTTTTAGGGCAAAAACGATGGCAACTAGTTCCAGATAACATATAGGATAGTTTCGTTCATATGGTTTTAACTGATGGGAGGCATAAGCAACAACTTTGCCATTTTGCATTAAGACACAACCTAGCCCTTGTTTAGAAGCATCATTGGACATAGTATAACCACCAGATCCGTGAGGAATAGTTAAAATTGGAGCTGTAGTAAGTCTAGACTTCAATTTCTGAAAACATTTTTCACAATCCTCAGTCCATTTGAACACGACGCTCTTCCGATCTTTTTAGGTTAGCCTAGTAAGGGGAGCTAAAATTTTTTAGAAGTTGTTGACAAATCTTCTATAGTATCTAGCTAAACCGAGAAAACTTCGTACTTCTATGGGGGTGAGGTTGTCCAATTGAGTATTGCCTCTACTTTACTAGGGTCTACTAAGATTCCTTCTTTAGTTATAACATGTCCTAGAAAAATGACTTGTTCCAGCCAAAATTCACATTTTGGGAATTTTGCATATAATTTGTTTTCTTGTAAAACTTAGAGAATGGTTCTCAAGTGTTGCTCATGTTCCTCTGGTGATTTGAAGTAGACAAGAATGTCGTCAATGAATACTATAATGAATTTATCCAAGAAATTCTTGAATAGTCGATTCATCAAATCTATAAATGCAGCTGGCCCATTAGTAAACACAAAATACATAACAAGAAATTCAAATTGCACATGCCGAGTACTAAAAGCAGTCTTAGGTATATCTTCTGACTTAATCTTAATTGGTGATACCCTGATCAAATATCAATCTTCGAGAAAACTGTAGAACCCTGAAGTTGATCTAACAAACCATCTATTCTGGGAAGAGGGTATTTGTTCTTTATTATTACCGTGTATAATTCTTGATAATCGATGAATAATCACATTGAAACATCTTTCTTTTTAACAAACACTATTGGTGCTCCCCAAGGTGATGTACTAGGTCTTATAAAACCTTAGTTTAGTAGATATTCTAATTGAATTCTTAGATCTTTTAACTCCGCAGGAGCCATACGATAAGGGGTTTTTAAATATACGCTAAGTTGCAAGAATTACTTCTATACTAAATTCAATTTCGCGGTTAGACAGAAGTCCAGGCAAATCTTCAGGAAAAACATCCATAATTTTTTTTCGATAGGTAATGATGAAATGGTGTTTGTATTATTTGTTTTCATCTCATGTATATTGACCCAAAATGCCATACACCCCTGACTTTTAAATTTCTTAGCTCTTGTAACTGAGATAATTATTCTAGTCGTTTTTGCTAATTTTGGAAAAGAAATTGGTTCTTTTTCTGGAAATTGCAATGTTCTAGCCTCACAATCAATTAAGATCCCCTATTGTGTTAGCCAATCCATTCCAAGAATAATGTCAAAGTCCCAAATTTCCAGTATAATAAGGTCTACTATAGATTCCAAATCCTTCATTCTGATAAAAATAAGCTGTAAAAAAAAAACATAGCATTTTGAATGGTTCCAAAAGGGATCATTATATCCAAGGCATTAGGCAGAGGGGCAAATAGAATATTTAGACTTCTAGTAAAATATAAAGATATAAAGGAATTGATAGCTCCTGAATAAAAAAGGGCATAAGAAGGTTTTTGAGTACCTACAATAACACCGGCATTATTATCCACTTCCGGTCTAACCATAACAAATACTCTAGTAGGTCAAAAGGTAGAGGTTTTCTTTTTTTTCTAGACAATCTTTAACCATGTAACCTTCTTTCTCGCAATTAAAACACTGTCCAAGTTTCCAACGACACTGCCCACTGTACCGTTTGTTGCAGGTGGGACAAATGGGATTAATTCCTTCCTTAGATTCACTTGAATTTGGTTTCTTAGCAGTTGGTTGAATTTTTGGGATGTTTCTTGAGGGAATTTTATTATCAGAATACCAATTGTGATTTAGTGTAGACCTTCGAATACTTTGAATTCTGGCTTCTCATGCCTTTTGTATTTTTGTTTCTGCTTGTTCTGCTATCAAGGGACGATCCACTACGTTTGATAGATTCATATTAGATGTTCCAGCCATTAGCACATCTCATCCCAATTCTAGTCATAATCCTTCAATAAAACGGTCAATCTTAAGTTCTACTGTACTGACTATACGGGTAGTAAACTAGGAGAGATCCTCAAACTTTTTAACATAATCAGCAATAGACATAGAGCCTTGTCTAAGCTAAATAAATTCATTCAATTTCTAGTTCTTTGCAGTTGAGAAAAAATATTTATCTCGAAATTTTCTACAAAATTCTTCCCATGTGATATTTTCAGTTTCACCTAAACTAACCAAAGTATCCCACCAATAACCAGTACTGCCTCTTAATATAAATAATGCACAATTTATTTTTTCTGATTCTGGAATATGAGCATAAGTGAACATTCGCTCCATATTTTGTATCCACTTCTCAGCTTCAAAAGGATCTTTTGCATCTTCAAAGCTAGGAGGATTAAGTTGGCGAACTCGATCCATTGCCGCATCTCTATCTTTTTCTTCTTTAGCTTGATTGATTTCACCAGTCTCACCATACTGACCGTTATTATTGTGATTATAATAAATCAATTGATGAATTTAGCGAGCTTGTGTTCTAACAAGTCAACTCAATCAATCTAATGGCAATCAAGTGCTATCCTCGGCCATCTACTTAATGAAAATAAATTAAATCAGGTTATAACATCAATAAATGAAATTAAATACATCATCTCTTTAAAATTAAATTTGTCATATATCGTACCTTTGATACTTAAATATTAGGAAGGGTGATTATATTGACACCACATTTAAAATGCAATATATGACATCAACATTTACTAATTATTATATTTACTTTCCTAAATTTTTCTCCCCACATTTTTATCATTAACTTTCATTGACTAGCATTTCTTATATCCAAAAACAATTTTTGTTCAAAAAATTTGTTGAAAAAGTCCTTTTAAGTATTTTAAAGAATTAAAAGATGAAAAACGGCTATGTCTAGTTACCTAATTTGTTGCCATTTTTAAATTTTCACTTAATCAAAATTTTGAATAAAAATAATTGTTTTGAGTAAAGAGTAGTAATCGATAGCCAGTTGTAAAAAAAAAAAAAAAAAAGATGTGATAAAAATATTAAGAATACAAATAAATAAAAAATTAAATTTCATGGACAATTATTGTAATTAAAATGTGGTGCATATATAAAAAAGTGTAGTGTCAATATAATTTCCCTATTAGGAATTCAAGGTTTGCTATTATTTGGGAATTTACTAAACAAACCTCTTCAAAACAAAATTAAAAGTTCCAAAGATAGACTTCTAAACCTGTATAAGAAAATCTTATGCATAACTTAATTTACCCATAAAGAAATAACATGGTCTTTACATTAAGATAATATATTATTCAAGCATATTTATTCTAAGTCAGAAATACCATTCATATGCTATACTATGTATATTAATCAAATAATTAACTTACATATCTTGATGCCTTCAAAATGCCATGCTTGTATAGAACGGAGAGGAACAGGGGTCTTGATACCACTCTTGTAATGACTCGAAATAAAAACCCAACATCCGATACTTCTGTTATTAAATATTATTATTACTTTTTTCTCTTCAAATAACTTAAAATTTTATTACTTATTTTATTTATTTCTTATTTTATCTTTTGCTTATAATAATTGCGCGTTTGTACACGTTGCGTATAATATTTTGCTTATAATTATACGCATATATAGATACGTTGCTATTTTCATATTTCAATATTATTATTATTATTATTATTGTGCTATGGTCAAACTCTATCTCGTTTTTGTACCATAATAATAACATTACAAAACAACAAAAAGACCATTTTTTATAATTACATAAGTGGAAAGATTTACAAAACAAGACATTCTTTCTTCTTTGACCAAAAGACAATGTACTTCCTTCTTGACAAAAGATTAAGTATGTTCTTCACCTAGCATTAAAGTAATAATATTTTAAGATGCATAAATTTAAGGATTTTACCATCCTACTTCATCATATTTTTCTGCAACTTATTAATCTACATTACTATATTCAATAACAACTAGACTTCCTAATGGTTTACTTTATACTCCTTGGTATATAGGAATTCCATAGTAGTAGCTTCATAATATGCAATCTTCACAATAATGATGATGTAGTGGTTTAGCCCCGGTTGGTCTGCATTGACGCCGCAAAGGTCCGTTTCCATTGTGTACAAATAATGGCCACCCTCTGGCGACAAGGACCATTCACTATTTGAGACTTCAATTATGGTTCTTTTCATCATCTAAAAATAAGAAATATAAGGAGTAAGTAAAATTCTTTTCAAAAAAAAAAAATGTAAAATTTACTTAGTAAGGAATATACACATATACGAGTAAATTTTCATTTGAAAATATGAAATGAAGAATTAAAGAGTTCCGGCCCATTTTGCATAAGTTTACTTTCCTCACATGCACATTAATATAAAGATTAAAATCGGATTCCTTACGTAATAAGCTTGGCTTGAACATAAAACCTCAGTACGTAGGATGTTATGTAACCCGATTCATAGCGTGGCGCGGCATGGCTTGGCCTGACCTGATAAGTAGAGTTAAGCATGACTTAATGCAAAACATAAAAATTCCATAGTTGTTTTCATAGGTATTAGACAAAAGAATAACACTTAAATAATTATAAGCATGAGAAAAACAAGATGAGTACTCGTCTAAATCATACAAAATATTTGGAAATGGATTTGTACAAATTACTCACCTTGTCTTTGTTTTTTTCTAAATAGAGCTTACTTTATTGGCTTGACTTCTTAGTGTTTTTTATTTCTATTACTTCTTGTTTCCAAACATGTTGGAGTTGGCCTTTTTATAGGTGAATTTCCTTTTTTTTTCACAAAAATCTATGTCATTTTGCTTATATTTGAAATATACATGGCAATTCTCTAACTATATGACTCATTTCCTTGTTTTTTGCTAGGGTGATGAATAATGTGTTTTAGGGTGGTGACTCATTTTCAATAAGTAATTACAACTCAACACATGTTGGCATGCTTACTTTCTAATAATTGCACATATTTTCATATATTCAAGAATATATCTAAAAATAACACATGTACACACATGAATCTTAAGAGTATTAACACATCTAAATATTATTAGGAGTATTTTCAAAAGAATACCCCATGTCCTTGTATTACTAAGAGTACTTTTCTAAAATAAACAAATTTTCCATTTGAGCTAAATTTCGTTTTAGTTCCAAATCTCATATATTTTTTTATGATCAAATTTAGGCTTTATATTTAATTTATTAATCGAAAAAGTATGAGTCGTATGTAAATGGATCTAGAATTCCTATTTTAGCATGTGCATCCTAAGTTCAAGATGCCTAAGTTCCAATTTATTAAATTGAATTCAATGTTTTCTTAATAATGTTGTCATGGTTTATTTATTTATTTTTTACCGGCCATTACAGAATTACCTTGGGAAAGATCTACAAAGAATACCCAGCTTTTCTTATAGCATTTGCAATTGAACATGCTTGAAGGATGGGGTGCGAGACAGGGATGGAGGAAGACGTTGAATTTATTCCCTGATTCTGATTGTTCATTTCTGCCTTTCTTCTCTATTGGTGGTTTAGTCTAATGGCTGATTTATCTATAGTTTAATTTAGGGAAATTTAGATCTGGTGCCCTGTCTTTTCAATAAATTTCACATCTACCTTAGGTTTGTTTATTTTGCAGATTTACACATAAAAATTGAGATCGTTGCACCCTTTTTTGGGGGAACTTTTACTATTTTTTAATTCTAATTGATTTTATTGAATTATTTAATATATTAAAACCATTATCTGAACATGATCTTAAGGGTCCTTTTTAAATTATTATGTAATATTCCATAGATCATGTGATTGATATCTTTTGGTATATTTTTGAATTTAATATTTAAACATGTTCGTTTATCATGACTTAATATCCTTTTTTTCTTTAGTTATATATTTTATTCATTTAATTGATCATTTATTATTAATTAAATAATTAGATTAAAAAATAAACTAGATATCAGGTTACTGTACGAAGAAGCAATTTTCTCCGGTACTTGTTAGGGATCCAACCCCTTGGCTGGGGCTAAGGATGTGGCTGCTCGTTTTTACAGTTGACAGATGCGTAAGGATGCTACTGCATAGGACCCGTTGATGTGATACGATTGGAACGTGATACGTTATGTTGACAGGGGTAGTTGATATGTTCTGCAAACATGTAAAGGTGGCCATCAAACTATCATTCATTCTAGAAAGAGGTTTTTACTTCCATTTATCCAAGAGTTTCCTTAAAAATGTTCACAGTGATTATAAAAAGTGAGATACTCTAACGATTATCAAAAATACTCTAATGATTATAAAAAATGGAAGCAACTTGATACTATCACACAATACACTATACAAAAGCACATAAACATTCAGACAGAAGATGATACATCTGGTAACTTTTTTCCAATTTTATTGGCTGAAAAGTTATTCATTCTGTAGATGAGGAGTATAACAAAAACATAGAGAATTTAAGACCCGTGACTTATTGAAGATAGAATTTTGCACGTCTTTGGCTAGAGACTCTTCTCCTGTGCCAAGTAATTGATTTACATAAACATATATGTGTTAAGAAATTATTATTGCTTGAAGTAAATAGGATTAAAAATGTTAATGTCAACATAATAATATATTATATTTACATGTCTTTATATAACCAATATTGTAAAATGCGTGAGAAGTAAATTGTCGAATTGTTCTTGGTATGATGTAAAATAATTATTTATATAGACAAATGTACCTTATATGCTAAAGAAAGTAGTATTTAATGTAAAACATATTTCAAACAAAAGCACATAAACATCCAAACAAAAGATGATACTCTGGAAACAAGGAAGCTAATTGGAAACATGTACATTAATCTTATAGCCCCAACTAAGACAAGTTGTTCAGTTTCAACACTAACTTATTAAGGTTCTGATTTGAAGTTCCCCTTCACTAACGGCTTCTTTAGCCAAAGCTTTGAATTTTACACAATTTGCCTTGATCTCCGTGGCCCTTTCGCCTTCTTCCATGACTTGCCTTATACATCCTAGAATCCCTTCTCTTCCGACAATGCCATTCTGATCCCGCTTCACCCTTATTCCCACCTTCCAAACATCCTCGATGAACTTGCTACTATCACATACCTTGGAGGCTGACGAATGAATATTGAGTTTTCCAGAGAGATGACTTCACGTTTATTTTCTGTTATCAGAATTGAAAATTCTGATGTATCTAATTCTCTCATGTATATATAATGGGAGCTTTAGGTAAAATTTAAATTCGTTTGGATGATGTTTTGTGATCCCAACAAATATGATTCTATGTGTAACTATATTCAATTAGTGTGTTATCCAAGATAATTGAGGTTTTAAATAATAATTGTAATTTTTTTTATTTTGGCTGTATAATTTTTTTCCAAACATACGCTACCTATTTTTGGGAATGAAAAGTGCATTTATACTATTTGTTCATTTTGTGGTGTTTTGCTGGGAGTGTAGCCCATTTTGACCCTTTTACCTAAAGCTCCCTTTAATTTATGTTATTTTTTAGTGTTTTTCTTTTCTGTTGAATGTATGGTAGGCTTTATTGGGCTGAGAGGCTTTCAACCTTTCATATTGGTGAACGCCTTGGGGCTCTAGTAGTAGTAGGCCTTTGGGCCCCAGGGGGCCTTTGCCAGTCTGAGCCCTTTCAGTTGTATGTTTACTCTGAAATGAAATGAACTTGTTTTTTTAAAAAAAATAGATAACCAGTAACCTTGATAGAGAGAACATAAGACCCAACTAGGCAAGCACTATGACGCTGTTGAACATATTTACAAAAAGCACTATTCTAAACCTTTTCAGAAACAATTGTCGGTATTGATGATTATTATGAACCACAACAAAAACCCCAAATCGAATTGAATCGGCATATAAAGTACCTGAAAATCCAAGAATGTTTGTGAGACAACCAATACTCAAGATTACAACCGGCATTGGACTTGTCGATCCATTTGTGTGCAAGAAATAATCACGGTTAGCAATAAGAACCCAAAGACTGATGGTATTGCTGATATAGGATTCAATTCACTTCCTCATTTTAATGAGACGTCACTTGTTTTACC
>CAVNYN010206268.1:0-12367 GCA_963692815.1 Nyctanthes arbor-tristis | reverse complement strand
TCTCCACCTTTGTTTTCATAATATTATTAGCAACCAAGGACTCAACAACTAACATCTGTTCCCCATGTCCAATATCAACACTTTCCTTACTTTCAACACGTGGATTATTATCTCGTCTCTCTGACACCAAATTCTCTTTTTCTTGAAGTTTCCTCTCTTGCTCTTCTCTTTCCCTCACCATTTGTTCCCATTTTTGTTTTTTCCTCTCTATTCTTTCTCGCTCTTGTTTTTCTTTCCCTATTCTTTCTTGCTCTCTTTTCAATTTTTCTTTCCCCCTCATTTCGATTATGTCTCTCCTTTTAATATCATTCTTAGCATTTGCCATACATCTCTCCCAACTCCAACCAAATGCGTCTTGATATTGTTGGGCTAGCCTTTTTTCCTCAACCTTATCCACTCTAGCATACAACTTTGCCAGGGACCTTTCCATACTTACATTCATATTCTGCATCTCCTTCCTAAGTTCTTGCATTATGTCCATCATCTTTTGATTTTGGTATTATTATTTTGTCCCACCGTTGAATTATTTTCTGACATAATTTTTTCAACAATAAATTCTCCAACACCAAAAAAAATATCTTCAAGCACAATCGCACAATCACACAATCCCACAATCACAAAAATCACCAATTAACAGATTGGACAATGAACTTTTTTCCCAATCCACAACAATTAATATAGTTCAATCAAATCCAAATCCCATTCAAGCAAAAATATATGTATAGTTCCCCCTTTAATTCCAATAAGAAAATCAAGAAGGAACGACTTTACCGGATAGTTGGAGCTTTACGATCTGATACCAACTGATGCGAGCCTGTATATGAACCCTCGATCGATTATTTAGCATTTCCCAAGAAAGCCAAAAACCCGGTTTGTTTGTAGGACTTTGTAAAAATTTGCACCCGCGATTGGCAACAACGAATGCAAACAAGAACTCGAACAAGAGTATAAGCCCAAGATAATGCCGCTGGAGACGTGTAATCACGAATCACCACCAAAAGAACACAATTTTATTGAATGAGAAATCACCTTCTCTTAAAGAGGATGCACAAAGTGCAATAAACCTTATAATTATCTCAAAACTATAATAATCTATGTTTACAGTGAAATAAAGTGTTTATATAATATGTAGGAACCCTAGATTGGCTTAGGAAACAAGAAAATACCGAAAAAGAAATAAGAATTATAAAAAAACATGAAACCAAGGCAAAATCCGCGCGTAGGAGTACAGGGCGGGTGCATTAGGCACTAGGGTGCCGACCTTGAACGTTCTGCCGTGGATCTGCCATTTCGTGCGCCCGCATGGTCATTATGTGCGGCCGCATGGTCGCATAGTTCTGGCAGCTTCTATTCCGATGCCCATAACTTTTGGTAGAAAGCTAGGAATTGAGATCTGTAAAATGCGTTGCACTCGTGACTCAAAAAATATTTCGGATGATATATTATAGCCCCATGAAAAACATTCCCATCACATCAATTTTCCTGAAGTGTTGATGATGCCGTTTTGCACCTCCGAATGATTTCTTTGCAAAGGCCATGCGATTAACCTCCTCCTTCTTCTTTCCATGGATGTTTTTAGGCTTGTTCTTTAACCCAACTCTTAACTTGAATGGTCTTTAATTTGGGCTTCACATATTGGTTCGTATCATAATAATAATAATAATAATAATAATAATAATAATAATAATAATAATAATAATAATAATAATAACCAATTTCTTGATTTTCTTGATTCGCCTAATTATTATTAATTAGTTAATTAAATTTTTAAAAATTCATTTTATTTGTATGTTAGATATTAAATTTATTTTGGGCAAACTCAATTATTAATCATCAAAATTTTTCTGAAACGAGGTCATAATTAATTATTAATTGCTTTCCTTGTTCTTCAAACTCGCATTCTTTGTTGTAGGCCATCATTAATTTGACCTTTAAGGCTACCATTGCAACTTGGTCCTTTTGTTGCTTGTTTCCCGTCAAGGACTTCAGGTTTTCACTTTTCGGCCAATTACTAGCTCTTTAAACGCCACTATGTTTGGTCACTCGTTTGTGAAAATAGTACTGTTAGGGCCTCTATAGAGAACAGTTCATCATTTTAAGCTATGACGTGTATTTCCTCCATGTTTTGAACGATTCTAAGTGGGCCATAATCCCCATCATACATGGCTCGCTCAACTACATTTGCTTATGCAAAAAAGACCAATGATTATGCTGAAAGGATCTCTGTCTTGTCTTTTTGATTCCAGAATATAAGGCACTGACGGAAGGATAAAGGTATGCATCTACTCCGATTGATCCGATCTCGCCCCCAAAACGGGACGCCAAAGTTTGTTGGACCATCAGAGACTAAGAAAACTGTGGTCATGGTCAGGGACGGATCTATTGGTTAGCTGGACCGAGCTACAGGTCAGTCTGGCCCAAATATATTTCCTAAGTAGCCCAAAAGAAGTTAGCTCGGTCCAACCAAAGCCCAAACTCAAGGTTTTTTTTTGGCAATTTATTTAGTGAGCTCAATACCAAAAATAAATCCCAGTTTTCTTAGCCCAACACAAATCCAACTTGTTATTATCTATTTATGTAAATCTAATTCTAAGCACTTATTATCTATTTTATGATGTTTCTAGGAGAATGGAGACTTTTATTTTTTGCGCTACAATATCTCTTTGTTTTTTGTTTGCCATTAATGGATAAATGGTGGCTAAAATTATTATATATGCTTTTGATTTGTGTATTTGGGGGAATATTATTATATTTCAGGCTTGGTTTAAGCTAATTTACAAAGGAGACTATGTCAATTTTTTTTTAATTTTTATGTATTCTGACATTTCTAGTGCAATTTCATTTCCAACAATTTATAGTATAAAAAAATTTTTCAGGGGTGCTGCCCCTGAACCCCTGGGAAGGAGGCTTCGCCCCTTTCCAACCCCTGTTGTTTTTTTCTCTAAATCCAGTGTTGACAGTAGGTTCAGATGTGAGCTCAAGTCAGCAAATAAAGTGTAGTGAGATAGTGAGGTAGGGTCTTGGTTCCTCGTCGTGATGAAAACTCATATGGAGGTGTGAACGGAGATAAATTGATCAGATTTTGAGGTCGGACACAAATGTAAATGCGATAAATATTCTCTCTCTAATTTCTATTATCTTGGCCAAAAAAGCTCTCCCTTAATGGCGCCCTAAGGCCCATATTTATAGGCGAGACCCAGGGTGCATTAAGAATTTTATACACCTTGTTCAGACATAAAGCTACTTCGACTATACTAAGCACGATGTTTGTTCAGTTGTGTTCGAATAACCAATTAAAGGTCGATGCTTTTCTCGTGGTCTCCATGCACTTCTTTTCGTCATCCTGATTGTCCTACGGGATCTACTATTCTAGATTATGGAACCCGAATAGGCCAAGAATTGCCGATCTTGTCTCACGACAAAGTGCATAGTCATTTGACAACTTACCAGGATTGGCCAGACGGGTCCGTTCTCCCTTTCTACCTCTGAGTCGCTTAATCAGCGAATCAGTATCAACAATTGCCCCTATCATTTGCTGTTACCCGGGTTAGTCAGGCGGGTACACGTGAATGATGCTTATACAGATTGGTACAGACGGATGGCGGCCATTGCAATCCCTGACATTAGCACTCGGACCGTGTCAGAGGTCAATGACACGTGGCGTGCTATGATTGATTTGTCAGGTTGTTGGTTTGCGTTTTGGCGGCATTTGAACATGCCTAATGATGGTACTTCTGCGGTTCGAGAAGTTTCCTTTTGAATTTCATGTCCTTCTGCTATAAATAATGGCCCGCCCCCTCATTCTCCCACTTCATTTCTTTGAAACTCTCTTTACCAAATTTCTTTCACTAGCCGATCAGGTGTTCTATCCATCCATCTACGTTCAGGCTTTCTGATCGCCCGTTGATTAGGTAAACGATCTTTCCTTCTCTTTACCTTTACTTTCTTTGTCTCATCTATAGTTAGTGATGTCAAAGATCCGAATCAAGTGCACCTAAGCTTCGTCACATCAGGAGTCTTTAGTCGAACAGGAGAATGTTGAAACCGAACACATACTCTGGGATCAGGGGATGATGGACCGCCGAATCAGGAGCCAGGAGTGACAGTGAAGAAGAGCTCCAAGATAGCTGAGAGGGGATCTACGAAATAGAATACAGTGGCTTCGGTTTTGACTATCAATCAGGTCCAGCGCCCTTATTGGAGGTCGATCCCGGTGAGGAAGAAACTGTCCGAGGTGATGAGGTTGCAACTCAAGCTGAGGTACCATTCAATGTTGTACCCCTCCAGGTCGTGCATAGACCGCGACTCCCACCGGTGGAGAACGATCCAACGACATCCAATCTGGCCCCAAAGAGAATTCCTTGGGCCAGCCAAGGTCTCAGAAACCCAATCAAGCGTTTATCAGACTCGATAAAAAATTGGCCACTGGATTGGTCTTGGGTCTCGAGAGAGTGGAGATCGGAATCTCGTGAACCGGGTGACTTTGTTGTCCCCTATAAATTTATTATTTATAGTGATTTGTTTCTGTATCTTGATTTCACCATGAAAGATGCTTAACTTTCTCTTGACATCCTCTTTTTCTGCAGGGAACGTGAAGCATAACCGTACAGAGGATCTCGAGGCAAAGTTCTTTGAGATCGGAGGGGGGCAATTGTGAAGGGATCCACTACAAAGAACTCCTCACCAAGGATAACCTGTTTAAGGCCGGACTCACCGCATCACTTGACTTTGGCCTTTGCCCTACTCCAGTCTGAAGAAAACTAGGTCTGGCCAATCTAGCTTATTCTCCCTTTTGAATTCCAATACTACGAAATTCTTGCTAGCGGCTAACATATCGGGTTGCGGTCTATGCACGGCGTTGAGGGGGTACGACATTGAATGGTACCTCAGCTTGAGTTGCAACCTCATCATCTCGGACAGTTTTTTCCTCACTGGGTTCGACCTTTGGGAAGGGCGCCGAAGCAGATTGATACTCAAAACTGAAGCTATTGTATTCTGTTTCATAGATCCCCTCTTGACTATCTTGGAGCTCTTCTTCACTCTCGCTCTTGGCTCCTGATTAGGTGGTCCCCTGATCCCGGAGTATGTCTGTGTTCAGTCTCAACATTCTCATGTTCGACCGAAGACTTCTGATATGACGAAGCTTGGGAGTACTTGATTCGGATCTTTGACATCACTAACTCCGGATGAGACAAAGAAAGTAAAGGTAAAGAGAAGGAAAGATCGTTTACCTAATCGACGAGCGATCAGAAAGCCTGAACAGAGATGGAGGGACAGAACACTTGATCGGCTAGTGAGAGAAATTTTACAAAGAGAGTTTCAAAGAAATAAAGTGGGAGAATGAGGGGGCAAGCCACTATTTATAGGAGAAGGACACGAAATTCGAAAGGAAGCTTGTCGAACCGCAGAAGTACCTTCATTGGGCATGTCCGAATGCCGCCAAAACGCAAAGCAACGATCTGACAAATCAATCATAGCACGCCACGTGTCATTGACCTCTGACACGGTCTGAGCGCTAACATCAGGGATTGATTTCGACTGCCATCCTTCTGTACCAATCTGTATAAGCATCATTCGCGTGTACCCGTCTGACTGACCCGGGTAACCGCAAATGATGGGGACAAATGTTGATACCGTTTCGCCGACTAAGCAACCCAGAGCTAGAAAGGGAGATCGGACCCGTCTCGCCGATGCTGGTAAGTTATCAAATGACTACACGGGACCCTTTGGTGTGAGACGAGATTGGCAATTCTTGGCCGATTGGGGTTTGCCGATCTAGAATAGCCGATCCCGTAGGACGATCAGGATGACGAAAAGAAACACGTGGAGACCACGAGAAAAGTATGGATAGTTAATTGGTTATTCAAACACAACTGAACAAACATCGTACTCAGTATAGTCGAACTAGCTTTAAGATCTGAACGGGGCGTATAAAATTCCTAATGCACCCCGGATCTCGCCTATCAAAATGGGCCTTAAGGTGCCATTAAGGGAGAGCTTTTTTGGCCTAGATAATAGAAATTAGGGAGAGAATATTTGTAGCATTTACATTTGTGTCCGACCTCAAACTCTGATCAATTTATCTCTGCTCATACTTCCATATCGGTTTTCATCACGAGGAGGAACCAAGACATCTCACTATACTTTTATTGCTGACTTGGGTTCACATCTGAACCTACTGTCAACATCCAACTTGGTCTTATGTAAAATCCTGGGTCCGTCCCTAGTCCAAAGGAATGACGGTCTTTCTATAGAGAGACGACATCTCCTCTTACATGACCTCACACATGACCCCTTATTATTGGGGAATCAGGAGGCGAGCCCTTCTGATTCCCTATTAATATAGGGTCATGTGTGCGTGACCTCTCCATAAGGGGATGTCACCTCTTTTTAGAATTTTCAAAGGAATGACTCTCTTCGCACTAGTTGCCCTTTCATTGGAGATGGTCAGTACCACTTCTATTGGTATCAAGTCTCTTACGTGGCAAACTGAACGACATTGCATTTATGACTGCTTCATGATCAGTAAGTACCTTAGCCACAAGAACTCCATTGACTAACGCCCTGGCATAAGACTTCAAATGCTTGGTCAACTTTAGTAATGGCTTCTTGAAAAATACCTTCTTTGCTGACTATTTCAATCCTTTGTTCCTCTTAGTCTTACCCTAACTTTGTCTTTGGCCAACACATCTACATTCATAGACATTAATCTTTGGTGGTGACCGTATTTTTGTATCTGATGAAAGTGTTAGCTTCCACCATTAGCCATCACACTTTTTCTTGAAATAAGAGCAAATTAGTTAAGTTGAGTAGTAGAAATTTGCATAGTACACATAGGCCGTGAGATATGTTGATATAATTTCTTCGATCAAATTCAAATTTGAAATAAAATGAAGATGAATTAGAAACATAACAAAAGACCATAATACATAATAGTAAGCCCACCGCCTCACTTTGTAATTCTTCGCTTCAAAGTGTCACGTGTCAGCCCATAAATAATTTTAGGTATCAGAATAAGCAATGCTGAATATATTGCTATAATTTATATTGTACAATACAATGAAATTTGACTAGCCGAGCGTGAATGATCCTATGACTGTTATCAGGGGCTATCAAAATACGACAGTCTTGTTTTTCTCATAAGGTAGAACCCTTAGCTCACAGTATGACTTGATTGCTTTTGCAAGGCAGCGCTTCTCAAGTTCCTCAGATTTCAATACAAAACTCCGCAAGTTATCCCTGTGGGAAACTCTCTCGACCTGAAACAAGAGAGACAGTACTAGATCATCTATAAAAAATAACAGTTATCATCACCATTTTTGTTCCATTGCAAAAAAAAAAATCTATGAAAATCATAGACGATGGACAAGACAGAAAAGTGACAGCTTATGTTGTGACTAAAAGAGACAAAGTTGTATTCAAGAGCTAGAAGGAAATCAGAAACCCAAGTGATGTGCTTTGGGTCATCTTTTTACTTTAATGCATATTCATATTGGAATATTAGCACCTTTGTGAAACCAATTGTATAAGTACAGTGTCTAGTCTTAGCTTCTGTTCCATCATTTGTTTCATGTCCAAAATTTGTCAAGTTTCATATGAAAACTCAGTATACACCTTCCATTGTCTCTGATACAGGCCATTCTTATTAGAGTTCAAAATAGAATATTTCTAGAAGCAAACTTCATAGAGATTTTACATCATTCCCTTGTTCTTGTTTGTTTGGGGGAAAATTAAATTCTTGTTAGGAATGCTAGGATTGAAATTACAAAGTTTTGCTTCATTGCCAAGATCAACTGAATTCTTCTTAAGAAAGCTAAGATTCAAAATGTTTCTATATATCACACAGTATACTATACTGGAGAATATAAGAAACTTGGATAAATCTATGGCATGGCTAACTGAAACTTTTCAAATTCTCTACATGTCAAGTTATGACTCTTAAGAACTCCTCAACAATCTACATTCAAATTTTGTTTGCTCTCGTCGAAATTCTCATGATTATGTCAAGTTGAAAAAAAAAAAAAAAAGTTAGTCAATAACCTTAGTCTATTAAGGCCATTAATTATGTGAATATTTTCCGCTACTAAGTATTCTTAAAAATCAAATGAGCATTAGAATTGAAAGCATACCAAGTTCAAGGGGGGAAAGGAAAAAGAGAAAAAAAACCAAGAAAAGAATTGAAAGTGTACCATTTGCTCAATAATTGGCCCAGAATCAAGTTCTTCAGTGACAAAGTGGCTTGTTGCACCAATCAGTTTGACACCATAATCAAACGCCTATAAATAACTTATGGTGGATATTTGTATTTAAAGAACTGGAATACTCGGAGATAAAGTAAAGATATAACAATTCATAAAAGGAAAATTAAAAGACTTCACCTGCTTAGATGGATTTCCGCCTTTGAACGAGGGCAACAAGCCATGATGAATATTAATTATATCCTTGCCATAATTTCTTAAGAAATTTCCAGAGAGTATCTGCAGCAATCAACTGAGTATTTTGAAGTACAGTTACTGCAATTGTGTGATGTAATGACATTGGCAAGTACCAAATATCAGCAAATGAAATTATGCAATAGTTCTCATATTTAAGCTTCCACGTAATGAAACGCAAAACTCTCACTGACAGAAGCCACTTCTACCATTAATGTTGCTGGATTGACTCTTCAAATCCACATAAGCATCAAAGGAGAAACCAAACAATTAGATATAGAAATTCTATACAAATCATTATCAGATAGCAAAATAAAGAGATTTTATTCTACAACTGCACAATTTTAAAATGCAATGCACATTTTAAGAATTTGGATCAGATTTTTAGTGCCATTATCCTAAAATACAAAGAGGGGAAAAAAGATCATTACCACTACGCAGTTTACAGGAGCCACACATTTGAACACATCTAAAACAAAACCTTCAGTCCTTTGGATGGCCCTAAGTGACACCAACCTCGAATTTTATTGGCAATAAGACCACACAGTTCATCAAATACGAAGTAAACGAAATATCTAAGATTATGGTTACCTGCATGTATCTAGCAAGTATTATAAAATCCGTATCTTGAACCAAATTCAGTATCGCTTCTTCCCTTTTGTTTTCATTAGTTGTGTCCACAAAATGGTAAGGTATATTATGCCTTTCAAGAAACCTCATCACATGAGTGTTTGGACCTCTGTGATGATTGCTGTTAACCATGCACTTAACACAGTTAAACAAATGTCTCCAAAGACAAATCAAACTAAACAATTCGTTGGGTGCCCTTCAATATTTACCTGATCACAGTGGTGATATGAACTGGAAGTTTTCCATCTTGCCACCCATGCAACAAATCAATGAGGCAGTGGTCCTGCAGAAAACAGTGAAATCTTAAATAAGTGGCAAAACAAACACATTTTTCACAACTTTTTCATAATTTAACCGAGCAAGCATACATCGCAGAACTATTATATTTACCTGCTTTGAAGCAAGAAGAGCAATCTTATATTTGGGATCTAGATCAGGAACTCGAACAACAGATCTCATGGCATTAAACATCTTTGATAGCTTAAAAAAGTCCTCATCCATTTGCACCCGTGCCCATTTAACAGGATCAAAGACAAACTCGATCTGTAAATTGAAGCAGAAATTTTTTTTATGTATTACAAGGTAAACTGAATCATGTAAATCAAATGAAACTGAAACATGGGTATGCACATGAATCAAGCAGACAGTAGAAAAACAACCCCCAAGTCATGAGTGTATGGAAACATTTTATTACTTAACATGAAAGGACTTCTAATAAGTCCATGTTATTATTTGTGTCAAATATGTGTACCAGCATTCAAGGTTGCCCCTTGTTATTACAGAGCACATTATTCTTTAATATATTCCAAAACAAAAAATGAGACCGGCTAAACAATAGTGTTTCTTTTTCCCTTTTCTTCTGCCCCCCCCCCCCCCCTTCTATAAGTATCACAACATGTGATTGTTGCAATGGAATATTAAACCCTTAACTGATGGTGTCAGTAACCTACTTATATGCCATTATCAGTATCGACAACACTATAATTTCTAATATGTTGATAAATCTTTCTTATATTCTGGCTGTAGCCTCCCCAGTGGAAACAATCACAGCCCCGGATGGAAAACTTTTCCTAATTCTCCAGACCACTAGAATAATAATTTTGTTCTCTTGATAGCTCAGACAAAGAAAACTGAAATTTACAACTTTGATTACCTTTTACATCAAGGGTATTATTTCAAGTAATTAACTAGGTGACTATGCCTTCCTAATTTAACTCAACTACAGTTTTGAGCTGCATCAAGAGCATGAGCATTGATGCCTTGTATAGAGACAGAAAAAGAGGAGCAGGTGAAGTGTCCAAAGACATTTTCTGATGCTGCTAGTGCAAAATAACAAATTCTTCCAAAACAGGCACCCAAGAATGTCTGTAGTTAGTTGTAATGCATTGCATCAAATACATGCAAAAAAAGATATAAAATTCGCACAACTATGACCAGACCTCTATTGAGAATGTCTGTGCATAACTTATAAGTAGGTACTTTATAACACGTGTAACAATTTAAGAGTTGCAGCAGATATAGCCCATTTACTTTTGCACTTGCAGGATCCATGGGAAAATATACTTACCTCTTCTCAGTTCCCTTCACAAATGTCAGAACTGACTGAACGTTTGTTACCATAGAATGACATGAGCAAAATCTTATTTGTTATATATCTAATCCTGTCAAATACTGAGTATCAATTGTGTGCCATGTGTTATGCTACAGAATGTACTATACCCTTACAACAAAATGGAATTACCTCTCAGACTAGTAAGTGACATCTCTAGAATCTCAAGCTTGATGATCCGGCTCAATTAATTTGGCCATAATGGGGACGTCATGGATCTGGTCATGGAAGGTTGTGAGATTCCATGTCCAAAATAAATAGTTCATTTCTTCCATATATGAACAGGTGCTTCAGACATCTGAATGACAAGTTTGATTTGTCATTCTGGCTGTAATTATCACCTAACTAGTCTTGGAGTTGTGGGTTCAAAGGCACAAGCCATTTAAATGGCTTCTCCTATATTACTCTCTAAAATTAAAATTTGTATGTTATCTGGGTGTAATAAGCTAGATCTAGGATATTGGATTAAAATTTGTATGTTATCCTACAATACAGATGCCTAGCTGAAACTATGTCTTAAATATCTCTTGCTTTCATGATCAGTAGTCACCCATATACATGTTCTATTTAACTGCGCAATCTCCATAATTTTACATCTAATTTTTGTAGTAGCAAATAATGTTGCTAGAGAGTTCTTAAATTTATAAGAGGCCGTTGGTAAAAGTCTTAAAATTTGTACTTGATGTACATGCTTCAGTTCATTTCATATTAAGTTGATTGTTGTGCTGTCTATTGCTCTGGCTGCTGATTACCTGTCTGCATAATTGGAACATTCAGACTTCAAATTTCCATTCTCTAAGCTTCTATGTGCATTTATTGTCTATGTATCACGCACCAGACAGAAATGGAAACAGTAGAAAGGAAAAATATTATTTTGCTTATTATTACCATCATTGAATATTTTTTTTATCACAAGAGATCCAAAAATCCTTTTTCTTTCAGCTAAAGTTAATACTTCTTCATATCTGCGTGCAATAGAAGTTTAAACTGACATGACTACTTTTTCTTTCCCATGAATGTGCAGATCAAACTTGACATCTTAAGGGAAGAAAGCCTCACTTTAATGGATATATATGTCATAGAGCAACAGCAACAGCATCAGAAGAACTTTTTGCTATTTTCCAACCAACTGCTTAAAATTTGAAAACCCTTAGAACTTTGACAGATAGAACTTGAATTTAGTTGGCAGACATCCCCACCATCTCAAAAATCCACAGTTGAAAATCTCTCAGTCCACATCATCTTTCACTCTTAATATAGTCGAATGTGTACGTGGTAATTTTAGTTTTAATATCATGGAATCACAATGTATGATTATGTTTAATATCCTAACATTTGGAACCCCTCTATTTTATTTCAATATCAATTATACTAGAAAGCATAATAAAGGATAAACTAACTCTTCTTGCAAACTACTTGAAAATGGTATTTGATTCTCATCATCACTTCCTCACTATAATTTCACATACCACTTATTTGACAACTACTCAATAATAACCTCACATTTCAAACGCGCCTTAAATCTCAACCAATCATTCTACCTCATTATAATTTCAAGTTATAATGAAAATTAAACACCCTTTTAAAACCTTGTTCCACAAATAATTATCTATTTGTCTGCAATGCTACAAGTTGAATAAGTAAATAAGTATCATCAGGAATATGTATCAAACAAGAAGCAAACTACCAGCCGAGA
>CAVNYN010206264.1:0-17991 GCA_963692815.1 Nyctanthes arbor-tristis | reverse complement strand
AGAGAGTGAAAAAACCCATCAGGACAACATAGGCAAGAAAACCAGACTCTGATTGACACAGTGCAAAAGAATTCATGCTTACCCATAAACCATAGATGGAATAAAGTCACGTCCAGTTTCTGAGTCAACAATTGGGTCAAAACAATCCTGAAAGGCAAATTAATGAAACATTAAATGATACCAGCTTCACTTGAGAGAAATCCCCCCCCCCCGGGGGCCGGGTGGGGGGGGGGGACGCGGTAGAAGTTCATACCAGAACTGAAATAAGGTCAGAGATAACAAAAATCAACTTACTAATTTTGTTAACCATATGGGATTCAGAAGCAAGTAGACTTCCAGTAAGGTAAAAAAATTACAAGCCACGTGAAAGAAATTAACTGGGACAACTAAAATCATTTGACAGCCAAGCAGATATCTCACTCACACGCATCAATGTCCAGTTTAAAATTTAAAAAAAAAAAAAAAAAAAAAAAAAGCCAAGATATAATTACTATTTGCCTGAACCTGTGAATGCTAGTGCTACCACCACTTCATAAGTCAACATCACTAATACTTGAACAAGCTCATAAAAATGTTTGCATATAAAGAACATTCAGCAAATCTGGGACCAGAGAACCCTGAGCTGCTATCAGCAACCAGATTCAAGCCCCTATGGTTTTGATTTTCTCAAAATCAATTTTACAAAATCAATTCTCATAAAATCAAAACCATACTGGCCTCAGTGCAATGTCAAACCCTACTTGCTCCTAATGTTCTAGCATAACTTTGTTAGTTACCATAATTGTGACAAAAAAAGGGAAGAAAGAGGGAGAGAAGAAATCGAGCATCAAAATCTGGGGTGACAAAACTTACATGAAATATGGCTACAGCCTGCGAAAGCAACACTCTGTTTTCACGAGAAGCAATTTTCCCATTCAAAAGTCTCCATCTCACATCAAGTTCATCACGAGCATCAAAAGATTTTCCATCCAGTTTCTTCTTTATAACATCCAAGGAAAGTTCGGGAAGTTTCTCTTCTCCTGCATTCAGCAAATCCTGCAATGCAGAATATATCCTCTTGCAATCCACAGAACAGAACCATTTTCCTTTAGGAAGTTCCTGTCAAACAAGTGCATCAATCAGAGCCAGGAAAACAATAGTTCATAAATATTAAACAAATAAAAGCTAGTTTAATGAAACATTTACACACCTTTAGATCAGCCATCTTGCATTTTTTCAGACAGCCCACGTGATATTCCTTCTCACACTAGGGGAAAAGAAAGAAAACTTCTTGTCTGTGGTTCTCCAAATTTAATCCCACTACGCTGTCAAAGAAAATATGAAAAATAGGAACAATACCTGATCACATAGTATAACAGTGCGGGGACCAAAACCAGATTTACTGAAGTCATAGCCCCTGTACAAAGAACAAAGTTCAAGTACATATGTCACACTGTTAGTTTTACTAGAGAGAGTTAAACAATAATTTTGCATGACTTATAAAGAAAATTGCAAAGAGTTATTATCTTCTGTGTCTTGCATTACCTGCAAATTACACATGCTATGACTTCAGCTTCTTCTGGATTCTTAACAATACGGATGCAACGGTTTGTTATCTGCTCTATTGGATCAATTCCTGATACTCTTCCAGCTGCAACAGCGTTGGCATTGTGTTCAACATATTTCAGACTCAGGAACATGTTCTGGCAGTACGTGCAGTACCATTTGCCACGAGGGATACTTAGAAGGGATGCACATTCTGCATAGTGGGATGACAAAAGGTAAGTGTTGATAGGCAATATATTAATCAACACAAAAGATAGCAAGGCTAATCAGAGTAGCTGGTTGAAGCAGCTCAGTCAAACCATCGCAATTTTGAATCCCCCAAAACCAAAGACCATGGCTAACATAATTTCAGATACAAATAGTACAATGTGCTAATCCAAGTTGAACAGCAAATGGCATTGCCTAACGTGAGAAACAGCCACCATTTAGGGACAAAGAAACAGCTCAATCATTATTCAAGCATATCTCACCACAGCTTAACCTCAATCGCCTAAACATGCATACTATTCATAAGGAGCAAAAAAATACCGAGTCAAAACAGCTCATAAGCATACCACCATAACAACACAAATATGAATGTCCCTAGACCCATCAAAGCTTACTTGGTAGCATCATGTTTTGCCACACATCACATCACTTAAAAATCAAATCACAACCTAATGGAGGTGGTCTATTGTGTAAAACATTTATGTATGTATACGATTTGTGTACAAGTAAGATTTTCCTCTCAACAAATGACAGAACAGGTTCAATTGCATAGTTAGTCGAGGCTGAAAGATATCCACATTAACCCATGTATAAATTTAAAATTCACCTTTGTGAAAAGCTCTTGGACATCCGTCACAAAGTACAAGTTTCCCACCATCACCGCAAATGGTGCACAAGTCATCATTATCTTTTGCTAAATATTTACATCCTTTTGATAGAGATATGGCAAATTCATGTAGAGACACCCCATTTGACGTGTAGATGTACATATATCTGCATCAATCACATGCAACATCAGGTCTTTATAATGTATACATGCGAAAGGCTGTGAAAGTGCCAATGTATGAGAGACACTAACGGCTTCCTACGCGAGGCCCAACCAGCATGAGCTTCAAACTGAGATGGGCTGACCTGCTCATAACAAAGACAAAGTAAATAAATACATCTGCTTGAACAATCACGAATCTGATCCTAAGAATGAAGAAATATACCAGGACGTTACAGCAATGGCAAACTATTCCTGATCCGATTTTATAACCATCACGCAATTTCTGCCAACGGACAAGCATAAAATTACATTACCGAAACTGTACAAAAGACGGACCACACGTAGTATTATTTGAACCACCTTTCCATGAGAGTAGTACGCTACTTCAGTACCATCTGGTAATCCACCATCTTCAAAAACCAACTTGTGCATCCTCTGATCCCTATGTAAACATTTCCTCATATGTTGAAGGTGAAAGAAATATATATAACAGGAAGCATTTCATGGATAAGGTAACTTCCAATCAAATTGTACCAACTTTTTTGTTATCTTGCAAGAAGCCTTAGATTGCGCAGAGCCAGGTGTGGATGTACTTTTCAGTGACTTGAAGTGAACAGAATCTGATAACCTAATACACAGAAATCAAACAAGAGACTATGAAAAGCTTAATAAGAGTGCTTAAGAGAAATGAATAAAGAACAGATACATACACCAACTTCAACATTTTCCTTGGGGTCTTATTCTTTGCTGAGCAGTGCGAAGTAGTACCGCCATTGGAATTTAGATGAGAAGTTGGTTCCGAATGCCTCACTGAAGCACTTCCAGATGAATTTAAGGAAGAAGCTGACCGCGACAACCTTAATAAGCCAAACAGAAACGCACCAGAAGGCGGAAAAAAAAAAATCCCACAGGCCACAGTTAAATAATAGCTGAGTTTCTAGTGCAAGATCAGCAAAATCTCACTAACAGCAAAATAAATTAAGCAAAACAACTAACTTCGTTTTTATCTTCCAACTGCCCGCCTTTCTTGATGCAAGTCGCACCGAAGATCTTCCAGGAGACTTGGCATTCGACGTCAATTCTGAATGCCTGAGAAAGGGGAAAATCATAATTTACTTGGTAATCCAGTGGCACAGAAATACAATCAAGCAGTAAGAGTAACAGCAAAAAAGATACAAACTTTCTCTTTTTCCTCCCTCGACGACCTCTTTTACTCGGAGCAGCAACAGCATGCACTTCACCACTTTCAGGTGATGTTAAACCAAGAAGTGGCTCCAAAGGCCTGGAAGATGACAAACCAAACTATAATGAGATCGAGATGTAGGGGATCTTCATCGTATTTTCAAATTGAAAACTTAGGAGTTGATAAAGATCAACACTTGCTATATGTGCATAGTTGCATGCGATATGTGTACACAAAACAGTGGAGAGATCAATTAAGAGTCTGAAATAAATAGCCTATTATCATATGACTTAAATGAAAGTTAGAGCAGTGAAGAGATCTTAACACTAAACAGGGAGCAGATCATGAGTGCATAATCCTACAGAAATCATTGAGATCAATTGATTGAAAAGGTAGAGTAGTGGAAATCCCAGAGTGGATTTGAGAAGCACAATTTTCCAATGCTTTAGGCTTTAGTAATAGCTAATCCCCACAGTAACGGAAAAAACACTAAATACAATTTGTTAATGTTTCAATTTTAAAGCAAGGTAAATAAACCATACAAGAGAATCAAGGAGTGTACGCCTCATGCTCCTTGAGGTTAGCATCTCAGTAGTCTGCACCTCAAAAAACTACCAAACAGGGACCTCTAATGCATTTGTGCTGGGCCTTGCCATGAGATCATTTATTGAGCTAAAGTTTGCATTTGGGTGGTATCTAATCACTAAAAAGTGAGGGCAAAACTTCATAAGAAGAGTACAAAACTCTACAGTTATAGCATGTGAATCCTCCCCAGCTACACCCTATAAAGATTTGGTCCCAGCTCCTCTGTTATCGGGACGACATGATTAATCCAGTGCTCATTAATAATAAATTCGTGCATCAAGTAACAAACAGCATCAGGAAATACTCAACTATGCCATTTCAAAATTTATTAGCACATTCGAAGCTTCTTTAAGTGAAACTAAATGAGTAAAACATTTTAGCCATTCAATAAAATTTCAAGCAGTTGCCAGAAACAAAAGGCAACTCTTTATAAGAGTACCTTGATTTCACGCATTCTGTATCAGCATCTGAGTTTAGGATAATTGTACATGAATCGCATAGCTGGTCCATCTTTCCAGCAGAAGTTGCAAGAAACAACCCTAGCAATTGATGAACCAATCGTTCTTGTAAATGCATTTAAAAATTTAACATTCAAGAAGAAAGAAGATAATAAAAACCAGCTCACCTGCACAATTTCGACAAGTGACAAATTCCTTCACAGGCAACGGTCCTATAAAGTTTTGAATGGTTTCTCCTAGTGTCTTTAAAGAAGATTTTCGACATTCCTTCACCACATCAAGAAGACTTTTTCCATTCTCCAAGCAAATATACTGTGATGCACGCCTATATGACTTACAAGCATGGATTTCAAACTGGCAAGGTGGTACCACCTGCATATAACAAGGCACAAAAAACTTAGGTGCTCGATGTTAACATAATAAAAAGTGAAGAAGTGTTAATAGGTCAACCAAACCAACTCATTGCATGGTACGCACCCTAGCTCCCCTACACAAACTGCAAGAACACAAAATTCCAGCATCTTTTATAGTCCCCCGTAATGGGAACCCCTACAAGAAAGATAATGTGTTAAGCCAAGTTTGAAATTGAAAGCTTTCAACTGTGCAATAACGTTTGAATAGATTCATCAAATACATGCTATAGGAAATTGTCAGCAGAATTTGCATACTTTTTTTTATTCAACAAGAGGTGGTTGGACTAACATGGCAACGAAATTTATACAACCAATCTCTTATTCCTCGACTCTCATAGTCATACAAGTACACAGAAGTTTCAGATTAATCAGTCTTTGTGAGATTTCTTGTCCATCTTCCCAGTTTTACCAAACAAATACCACCTTGCTTGAACATCAGCACATAAATATTTGCCATTTTATATTTTCACATTTTGAGGATTTTGCTCTCAAAGCACAATCAAATATTGACTCAACATTTATACTTGCACAGCCAGAGTTAATCATTAATCCATTACTTAGAACAGAGTCTGAATGGGAAAAATTGTTTCTGTAGCACGGGGAATGCATGCAACCTCCTCTAACAACTAGCAACTGGCTAGAAAATTTTTCTTTCATTTATTCTGTTAGAAAGGGGGACGGGAAGTTATTTATAATTTTCTCTTTTTTTTCTGGCTGGGATTGGAGTCCCAGGAATGCAGACACGTTTGTGGTAGTCATTCTTCTTAATAAAAGCTATGGCGTGAATAGCAGCAACTTAAGTTAAATCTGATAGCGCCGCGTGAAATCACAGAATGGTTTTCCAGACTATTGTGCGGTAACTAAACTCTTACTGTCCTATTTATGTTTCGAGCAAAATAATAAATAAGCATAAATGGCAACTCTAACTAGTACCCTCTTGCCACCATTGTAGAAAACTGGATAACCTTCCAGCAATCCAGTCTCAAAGAGCTCCCTGACAGTTGTTGGCCTCCCTTTTATTGCGATTTTCTTTGACATCTTCATTTCCATTTTTCTTGTGGAAGTGCCCAACTCACTCAAATCACCATTCTCTAATCTTTCGACGTCCACAACTACTGCGTCCCGTAGTTCTCCTAAATCCTCACTTCCAGTTTCTGAGCTATCAGGGTCCGATTTCAAGGCCAATCGGGTAAATCTCCTGGGCATGTCACTCCTTGATACTGCTGCCATGGGCTCATCTTTCACTTCAATCTCCAACATCTCGCTCTCATCCTCACATCCTTTAAACCTCGAAGCCCCTGAACAATCGTCAATTCCACCAGTGTTAACAAAACCACCTCGAAAACCAATAGCACCGCCATTTGAACTCACCGCTTCTACATCATTACCCGAATTTCCAAAACGCCCCTTGAGTTTATCAAAATACGCAATTCTCCCCTCATATTTATCTCCGACGCTCTTCAACCTCTTGTTTCTAGTATATACGGCAAATCCATGCTCCTCGCCAGGCCGAACCCTAGGCACGTAGAACTCATCCGACCCGATTGATTCGGGCCGGGCCTCGTTGGTTTGCGGAATACTTACTTCCTTGAATCCGGACTCCGCCACAGATCTTTCAATTTGGCCCGAAAATTCAACTTCACAACCCATTTCGGGCTTCATTGCTAATTATCCTTCCTCAACTTATTTCTCCACAATTAACTACTGCAAACTTCAAAAAAACTTCATACAGAAGTGAGAGAAGAAGGTTTCGGATTACAGATCTGCGGACCAAGGGTTTAACGTTATTTTTGGTCGAACCAGAGCGTAGAGGGAGTGTGAAACCCTCGAGAACGAAGAAGGATGGACAGAAGATAGAGAGAATCTCTCTGTGTTTTTTAGGGTTAAAAAGTGCTTACTGTGCTCAAGCTGGCATCGCGTCGGGTTCCGAATGCGGACTGTGGTACTGTCGCCTCCACTGAAGGGCTCAACTGCAGCATTCTCTGTCCAACAATTTCAACCAAGTGCGTTCGGCTTGTTTGGCACAGAGTTTCCTTTTAATTATTGTTTTCCTCAAGAGTCACTTTCTAGTATACAATATTTGAAAATAATTACGTAAGTCAACAAGTTCTGTAGTTTTTACACACACTCGTCAAGAGAATCATTTTCACTTCAATAAAAGTTTTTCTAAAAAAGAGTCCGCATGGGACAGTGCAGCGTCGTTGTACCATAGATGTGAATTGAAAAATCTGGAATCGGAAATATGAAGTGTCTTGTACATAAATAAAGATAAATACCTTTTTAACTAAACCTGATTAATATTCAGCAATAATCTCCCGTCAGATATATGACACACAGATGGCTTGACTGGAAATTATTAAGATAATTGTGTATGCCTCACATATAGGGGGCTCGTTGTGCATAAGTTTTCTAATAATCTTCTCACCCCGATTTTTATATGATTTTTAATCATTTATGTACGTTTAGAATCCTTTTCTTAATAACAATTTTAACGTGACTGTGTAAGCTAATGTATTATTGTGATAACGAACTAAAAACATATGATAAATTGTACAAAGGGTTAATTTCACAAAAGGTCTCCAACTTTTGGACTAATAATCTATTTCGTCCTCAACTTTTTTTAAGAATCTCCTGGGTCCTCAACTTTTCATAAATACTCAGAAAAGGTATTTTTTTCACTATTCACTCAATTTTTCATAGAAAATGATAATTATACCCCTTAGCCTTTTAATTTTAAAAAAACATTTTAAAAATATTAAAAATAATAAAAAAATTTAAAAATATACTAAATGATGTGTTTTAATTAAGAATTCAGATTTATAAAGATTTTCAGTAGAAGTTGTAGTTAGAATATGATGAAATGATAGAATGATCATCTCTACAATGCATGACAATCGATTAAAATTTATCTAAAATTATGTCAAGATAGACGTTAAATGATTTGTGAACCTTAAAATTATTTTTCTACTTTTACTCTCCAGTAAAATGTATCATTCAGAGTAATTATTTTCTTATTATTTGAAACTATAATTTAATGATGATAATGTAATAATATAACATTAATTTAATGATGATAATGTGAAAATATAGCCTTAAAAAAGTGACCTTCTTATAATTACTTATAACTTTAGTAATATAATTGTTGATAATTAAAGTGGAGAGACCTAATTCCTATTAAATTAAAGTTCTTGATCTAATTATTGACAGTTAAATAGCATTTAACCATTTACGAGTAAGGTAAAAATTCAATCACATTTGATACAACTAATGTTGTCATAATTTATTTTTCTTTTTTCCTTAATGATAACAAAAACAAAAAAATATATCGGATAATTGATAAAATAAAAGAGATTAATATGATTCACCTTGACCATAAATTTTGATAGCAAAATTCGGTTTGTGAAGACAGCTAACAAGAATATTAAATGACAATACAGTTAATTGGATTGAGCTTACACAGAAAAACCCTAAAAAATTCACATGACACAACCATTTTATTCATGTATGTATTTTATACATGATTGTATTGGAGTATTGTAAAAGTAAATAATATCATATCTTATATTGTACCCATACATGCCTTAGATGAAAAGTTGAAAATGAAAATAAAGTATAACTATCACTAAATATAATAAAAGAAGTCTCTTAAAATACGGGGTATCAAGATACTTAAAAAATCATACAACACCAATGTCATTGCCAACGGTGGAATCAAAAGAAGACTCACCCATCCGTTGCACAGATACGTGTCATCATATTTGTATAATAAAATCAGTAAATATATAATTTTGATTTAGTACTTGACGCGTTAAATTAATATTTTATTAATAACATATTAATAATTACCTTTTTATGTACTCGATTAATGCTTTATTATATTTTATTTTTAAATCATTTAACTTATTTAATATTATAAGTTAGCAGTCTAATAATATGTATCTGGCATATAATGTACATACCCATAATAGCTAAATACCCGTTGAGATAAAAATTTTCAAACTTATATAAAAAAGTATATTCGACATACTTTTTTTTAACTGGATAATACCTCGTTTCTTCACATACATTTTTAACTAGGTGATGCTTCGTTTTATTTTGTGCAAGTACCCATAATATCACATTTTTATTTTAGTCTAGTAAATAACAAAATATAATCTTTAAAAAAGTAACATGATTTAATAATGGCAATCGTTAAAGTTATATTGTACCTTTGATAAGTGTAAGTTTGTTTTTTAAATAACATGTCATAAATAAAGTACAATATACTAGTTGTGTTGTCTAGAATTACGAATTGATATATGAATAAGAAATCATCACTGGATATTTGTAGTGAAATGTTTGAGTATTGAGTATAAATTTGGTTACATAACTGAATCCATAATTTCGGGTTCACTCCAAACACGTCATTCAAGTTTACAAGTCAAACTTATATAAAGTTGTAATAATTAGTAATCAAATGATTAAATCACAATCAACTATAGTAACTATGAGTTTAGCATTTCATCCATGCGTTGCATGGGAAGAATAATTCTAAAAAAATTCAATAATAATAAATAATAAAATATTAAACAAATACGTGCCCTTGGATTTGCATAATAAAAGAAGTAAATACACAGTGTTGAATTAGTATTTGACACGTTAATTTAATATTTTATTAATAATATATTAATAGTTTCACGTTTATGTACTCGATTAATGTTTTGCTATATTTTATATTTACATCATCTAACTTATTTAATATTATTAGTTAATAGTCTAGTAATACGTATGTATATGTACATACTCGTATTCATTCGATACCCGTTCACAAAAAATTTTCATACTCATAAGAAAGTATCTCCTCTGACTTACCATTTTAACCAAATAATATCTTGTTTCTTAACATTTATTTTTAATCGGGTGATACTTTATTTTTTATATAAGTACACATATATAATATCACGTTGCTATTTTAGTCTAGCAGATAACAAATATAATCCTTAAAAAGTGGCATATATATATATATATCAATAAGTAAATTAGTCCGCAGTATCTCTGTACCGCAGTTTTCAAGCTAAAAAGTCTATTAATAAGGTCTCTTTTGATATTTTATTTCCGATAGAGGTAACTCGTATGGTATTCTTAATTTTTTCAATTTTTATTCTCTTTTACCTGATCCATTCAATTTTTTAAAATAAAATTTACTATTTAATTTAATAACTAACACATATTTATCATCATTTAATTATTTAAATTATAGATAAATTTGATTATACAATGATGGATAAGTGTCGACATTATTAAAATATTTATAGTTTATAATTTTTTTTAGCAAAAAGTTTATAGTTTATAATTCATAAAACAATGAAAATTAATTAGTATGAATAAGAAAAATAGTTTGATAACCTGTATTCGTCAAATAATAATAATAAAATAATAGATATAAGCATGAATGATGAACTTCCTTGATAACCCATATTCATTGGATGATAAATTTTATTTAAGAACTTTTACTTTTTTATAAATTGTCTTAATTAGATTGAATATTTAATTGATCAAACATATACATCATTAGTTTAGATTAATTAAAAATTGTAGTTGTAATTTTTTCTTAATTTTTTCCGCTATAAATGTTTAATTAAACATGTATATTGTTAGTTTAAATTAATTAAAAATTGTTTAATTACAGAATTAATATGTTTAATTAGCTAAACATGTATATAGTTAGTTTTGATTAATTAAATATTGTAATTTTTTCTTAATATTTCTCGCTATGAATGCTAATAATTACGACTATTTTTCTTTAAAGGGATAAATATTTTACACACTACAATTTATTCATTTCGTAACTATATATTAAAAAAAGCGTAATTTTTGTAGGAATATTTGAATCTCGAGAAAATAAATTTGGATATAGCAATATAAAATAATGTTCTTCTTTTTAATTGGGCTAATTAATATTAGAGGAAGTCAATTAATATTCAAATAAAAGAAAAAATATTCAAATAAAAGAGAAAGAATAATATTTACATTCATGTTTATTTAGGAATCCAATCGGATCGGGGAATGCCTTTTGTCAATTATACTTTTTGTATGAGATTATAACATTAATTAAATTAATTCTTTATTTATTCTATAAATTCAATTTCGTATGTTTATAAATTTAGAGATGTTGCAGACAAATAATTATTAATAATTTAATTTTTTGAGTGAAAACACACGAGAATAGTGATATATAAATGAAAATTCTTAATAAACAAAAAAGTTGGTATAATAGTTTAAAAGCATGTTACTCTTAACATGCAGGTCACGAGTTCAATATTTCACTATTACATTTGTAGTATTTTTTAATTAAAAGTGACAGCTGGTGTTGTATAACTTTATAAGCAATTGTACCAGATAGAGCTTTAGGCGAAAAAGATTTTCTAACCGCGCCAAAGAAAATTGCAATTGCACCAGACAAACTGTCATTTAATATATATATATATATATATAGATTTCTTAATTAAATTGAATATTTAATTAATCAAATATATATATCGTTAGTTTAGATTAATTAAAATTGTAATTGTAATTTTTTCTTAATATTTTCCGCTATGAATGTTTAATTAAACATGTATATCGTTAGTTTTGATTAATTAAAAATTGTAATTTTTTTTAATATTTCCCGCTATAAATACTAATAATTATAAATGTTTTCTTTAATAGGATAAATATTTTACACACTATAATTTATTCATTTCGTAACTATAAGTAAAAAAAAGTGTAATTTTTATAAGAATATTTGAATCCCGAGAAAATAAACTTGAAGATAGCAATACAAAATAATATTTTTCTTCTCAATTGGGTTAATCAATAGTAGGGGAAGTTAATTAATATTCAAATAAAAGAGAAAGAAAAAATATTCAAATAAAAGAGAAAAAATATTCACATTCATATTTATTCAGGAATCCAACCGGATTGGAGAATGCCCTCTGTCAATTGTACTTTTCGTATAAAATTATAATATTAATTAAATTAATTCTTTATTTCTTCTATAAATCGAATTTTGTATGTTTTTAAATTTAGAGATGTTATAGACAAATAATTATTAATAATTTAATTTTTTTGAGTGAAAACACATGAGAATAGTAATATATAAATGAAAATTATTAACAAATAAAAAGTTGACATAATAGTTTAAAAGCATGTTATTTTTAACATGCAGGTTACGAGTTTAATATTTCACTATTACATTTGTAGTATTTTTTTAATTAAAAGTGACAGTTGGTATGGTATGACGTTATAAGTAATTGTGTCATTAGAACTTTAAGTGGGGAAGATTTTCTAATTGCGTCAAATGAAATTGTAATTGCGTCAGACAAACTGTCATATATATATATATATATATTACAAATAGGGAGGGTGTAACTCGAATTCAAGTGAAGACTCTTAAAAGAGATATATCCTACCATTAGGCTATCTTATTAACCACAGTAGATATGACATCGTTAATTAATGGATAGGTTTAAACTGCCATTGGTATCCTCAATCACTTGTAAACTTCAATTTCAAAAATATTAGAAACAAACTATTTGAAAAATCTTTACCACACCAAAAAAGAAAAAAAGCCATTTACAAAATCCTGCCTAATTCTATGAAAACCCATTGAAATCTTAAAATTTTAAGATAATTCATATTTCATAAATCCTTTAAAAATTCGAGTTGATGAACAAGAATGATGTCGTTCATTGACGGATATATGATTCTACCCCTTTTGAATTTGGCTTCATTTTGAATCCAGTTTCAAACGGAATTGACTTCATTTTGAATTCATTATTTTAATGTTATCCCTATCTAATCTGTCTCTATAAAATATATATATATATATATTAATCAATAGTTTGTCTGACTCAATTTGATTGCGAGTTCAATTAAAAATAATTTTCTCGCTCATTGTATGGCTCATTTAAAAAACTAATTGATGATGTCACTATTCTATTATTATTATTATACTTTTCTTTATTGTTTTACTTTTTTCTTTTAATCAATTAATTTAATATTTCTATTTTAAGACTCTATCTACATATTAATTTAATCTTTTTATTTCAAAACTCTATCTATATATTACATTTAATATTTTTATTTTGAGACTTTATCTATATATTAATTTAATATTTTTATTTCAAAACTCTATCTACATATTACATTTTAATCAATTTTACTATGTTCAATTATATAATTTCATGATTTTATATTTTACTAATATTATATTTTACTTTCTTAGCATAATATTTCCATCAAACACATGAGTAGTAAACATAATAGTATGTAAATGTACGTATATGAAACTAATATATATTATACTATTAGATTTTATTGCTTTTATAGGAAATAAAAAATAAGAATTAATAAAAAAATTATTGTTTTATTTATTGTACTTTTTCTTATTATTATGTTTTTCTTTTTAATCATTTAATTTAATATTTATATTTTAAAACTTTATCTATATATTACATTTTGGTTAGATATATCTCACATTTGGCTAATGAGTTTGAATTATATGAAAATAGATAATATATCAATCCTGATTTCAATATTATTTTTCTTATTATTATACTTTTTTTAATCATTTAATTTAATACTTTTATTTTGGGACTCTATTTATTTATTTATTACATTTTCGTTAGATATATCTCGTATTTACCTAATAGATTTTAATTTTATTTTTTCGATTGTGTAATCTCATAATTTTATATTCTCCTACTCCATTGTATTTTATTTTTTCAGTATAATATGTCCGTAAAACACACAGGCGTGAAGCATAGTGTGTCCGTGAAATGCACAAGTGTGAAATTAATATATATTATGTTATCAGATTTTATTGTCTTTAAAGGAAATAAAAAATAAGAATTAATAAAAAAATTATTGGTTCAATTACTATACTTTTCCTTTTAATCATTTAATTTAATATTTTTATTTTGAGACTCTATCTACATGTTACATTTTAGTTATATATCTTATATTTGTCTAATGAATTTTAATTACATGAAAATAGATAATATATCAATCGAGATTTCAATATTATTATTATATTTTTCCTTTTAATCATTTATATTACATTTTGGTTAGATATATCTTATATTTGCCTAATGAATTTTGATTTTACTTTGTTCGATTGTATAATTTCATGATTTTATATTCTTCTACTCTATTGTAGTTACTTTGTCACTATAATATGTCTATAAAATACACGGGTGTGAAGCATATATAGTATATTCGTAAATGCATGGGGTGTGAAACTAAATATAGAATTATACTATTGAATTTTATTATCTTTAAAAGAAATAAAAAATAAGAGTCAATAAAAAAAATTTTAGTTCATCGAGATATCGATGGACTAATAACTAGAATTTAAAATTATATGTCAACAAAATAAAGAATTGATTGTATGCTACTTGAAAATATAGAATAGACATTAATTCCATGCAAGTTGTGTATTTCAGTTTCTTTATGACATTAAGCTTGACAAACACAATTATGTTATATTTTATGTATAAAATTTCTTTAGAACTCTACCTGTGCAACGCACGAGTAGAAATCTAGTTAATAAAATACACAACCTGCATTTTTTTATTTGGCTGCGGAAATTCATGCAAGCATTTTTTTTTATTTTTTTATTGAAAGGCAATTTTTTTTTTCTAATGTATTGAATAATGCTAATAGATTTTTCTCATTATTACATATATACAAGAGATTACATGTAAGAATGTAAATTGCCTTATCAACGATCTTAAACTTCATGATTAATAAGTTTATTGATCTTATTGATTCAATTAATATATATTTGTGTTTTAAAATTTTCTATGGATGTGCAAATATTAAAAATTTATTATGTAACTGTCTAATGATATGTTTTAATATGTTTTTCCACTCGTACTACGCACGAATGAGATAAGATAATCATTTTTATGGTTGGTTAGACTATTTTTGTTTTAAAATAGAAATAATTTGCTAGGTGGGCTATATAAATGGACAGTTTCGGGTTATGTCAAATTTACGCACGAGGGAAATATTTGAAAATCCCGAATGGCCGAACAAAGTATATTCTAACACGTGGAAACAAAATTTCTTGTTAGTTATTATGTTGGAAAATTGCAACAAAGGAACACGTTAGAATTAAAAATTTAGCAATAATCATCTACAGTGAAAGAATAAAACAACAGTTAAACGTTGTATAATTTCATGGGTTCATATTCTTCCCCCTTTTCTTTCATGCTTCCCTTGTGAACATCCTCGTTCCTACTTGAGACAACGAAAAGCAGTATAAACCGAATAGACATTCTTCTTTTATAGACGCGACAGACACCATAACCTCAAGCAAAGAAGATCGAAAATGATGAATTGAAGATGCAGATTCATCCAAGGAAAATGAAGGCAAGAACAAGAAATTAAGTAACACTTGGACAAAGATCACAACTCATGGCCTAGTTCGGGCCTCTTACATATTATTATTATTAATATTAATTAATCAGCATTAAGCAAAAAGCAATACATTAGCATATATTATTTGCTACTCTCCATCAAGGAGATAATAAGGAAGTGATCATGAAAATGCCAAAGGATAGAAGTTGCCCTTGTAATGAAAACATGCCATCATCCTTTCCTTACCACATACGTAGGATCACATGATGGTTCGTGCATCCTGAAAGGCTGCCACAGCCAATTGCCGCCGCACACGCCGCCATACCGTGCTGGGAGCCATTGGCAACGTGGCAGCTAACGCAGCCGAGCAAAACCCAAAACTTCACATAAAAAGGGGTGGCACAACAAAGAGGGTTTGATCAAGAAGATGCGACTGGAAGTTATAAGTATGTTGTTAGTCATGAGAGCAATTAAAGAGTGAGGTGACTTAAGTAGCAATATGTTGTCACTTTAGGTTAAAGGGAAGCAAAAAGGATGTAGAAAGAGGAGATTGGAGGGTGGCTGATGGCATAATTCCAAGGGATATGCCATTGGCATCTTTCACCGCTCCACATCACACCATCTTTTTCTTTTCTTTTTCTTTTTTTTTTCTTCCGTTCATTTTCGAATTAAATTTTGCTTTTTCCTCCTGTTTTTCTGCTGCCATAATACCTATAAAATTTTTCCGGGACAGGTTCGACCACAAGTTTGACAAACCTGATAAAGATCGAGGTATGATCTTATTAGATTGGTTATGATATGAAATTAAACACAGTAACTAACTCAAGTTATACCACGTATTGGTTAGATCATTCTATTCTAAAGAATCGAGTCAAGAAATATATTCTTATTCATTTAATGTAATATCTAAACCACAAACCTTCTGATTCTGAATACATCCAAGTCGATCTCGCTCTGATTATGTGCATTGTCTGATTATCAGAGATCGGAAGAGCATAATAATCATGAAATAGCTGAATAGATGTGTCGTTAAAGTAGATACTCTCTCGCGTCAACTACAGGAAAACAGCTGATTATATTACAAAAGTTGGATCCAATTTGATTTAGTGGGTGTTTTTCTTTAGCGTTCTTTTTTACTGGGTTCTGGTCTGAATGAGATTTCATGTAAATGGCTGACATAACCAGAATCATTAACTTCAATAATTTTTCATACTTTTTGTTGATTGCGTAATGCCTCTGTTGCACCGGAAGGATTTCGGCATTTGGGTCAAAAGAAACTGCTCACCTCTATAATATATTATATGTTACAATTATATGTTTCAAAAGTTATTCTTCGTTACTGAAAATATCAACATCAAATTTTACCGCACACCCAAGTTGTTCAATCATGTTTAGCTCTATTCAGCATAACGAACTTAGTATGCAATTCGATTCGATTTCTCAACTGATAATAATCTCAATAGACAGTAATTGCTTGCAATGTATTGCAGAAATTTGAATCTTTAGGTTGACTTGTGACGTAATATGCCAAGCATATTATTTGATGCTGCTAACTGAGCTTTCTTTTCATTTATTATTTTTATTTGCAAGTACAGAACATGAGTTATGTGTAGAATCTTTTATTATTGATATTGGATATTCCAGCTGGCAGTTATTCATGGAGGATTTGTCAACCGCTCAATTCTAAAAGGGCTCTGTTACTGAGCCTGTGAGCTGACGTGGTGTCGCCGTGGCCGCCGCGTGTCCGTCTTGTCGGCGTCAAGTGTGCAGTCCAAACTCATGGACTGTCCATGTTATAGTTTCTTATATAGTAAAACATTTTCCAATGTAGTTTCTTAGTTATTGGAAATTACCTAGTCAGCAGAGTTAAAAGAAAAGAATATTTAGATAGGATTGGATCCCGCCATAGATAACTTACCGGTGACAAGAAAATCACTGGAAAGGGAAAAAGAAAAGGGGTCTAAGAGTCGTCCCATGTTCTTGACATTTGTTATAATACCATACCAACTTAACAAGAATGTGGACATGATATTATTTATGTCAAACTCTGTACTAGACTTGAACTCTATTATCCATTGTGCACCCAATCTTCAGATGTATTCCAGTACATATTTGATACCCTAGAGGAAGGTATCTAGTAAAAGACATTGTGCAAGTATTATTTATTTCATTGACTGTATATAATCTTACTGGCTCAGGCTTGACATCCAGCAGCCTTGCCATAGGTTATTAGTTACTAATAATCCAAAGTGGTTATCCTTTTTGGCTAGTCAATGTCTCAAGTACTTATATGGGGGGGGGGGGGGGGGGGGGGGGGGGGGGGGGGGGGGGGGGGGGGGGGGGGGGGGGGGGGGGGGGGGGGGGGGGGGGGGGGGGGGGGGGGGGGGGGGGGGGGGGGGGGGGGGGGGGGGGGGGGGGGGGGGGGGGGGGGGGGGGGGGGGGGGGGGG